>QLPI01004294.1:0-20549 GCA_003314275.1 Chroogomphus rutilus | reverse complement strand
AGAAGAGGATCTCTTGACTGCAATATAAAATTTTATTATTAAAATTTAATCTACAAAATTTTGAGCTAAAATCAAACTTGACTGAAATCTGTATCAAGGAAGTCTACTGCACTGTATAATCCATTCATCTATTTGTATGTATCTCTGTTCAGAAAATCAACTTAAGCCAAGCATATGCTTCTCTATCTCTAAGTATATGTCTATATTTGGTCTCAACAATCTCAGACTGCTACCAAACAACCCTTCCAAAATACAATAACAAGACAGATAAGCAGATGCAACATATATCCATTGAAGCCAAGTCATGTCTGCCTCAGCTCACTGGACCAAGTCAAAACATTGATACCTCCCGTTTATTAAAGATGTCTGCACACACTTTTACAGCATTATCTGAACTCCCATTCTTATCTGTGTACTCTTATTATTACACCCCCTCATACTAGAGCAATTACCTGTGCTGAATCAAGCTGGGAGACACCAACTGTACAACAATGGAAAATCCCATGTGGGATTCAACACTCCACCTTTTAATCATTTAGTCATCGTTATTTAATGCTTGAAGCGTCGTCGTATGCAATTCATGATAGGTCTGAAGGGATTACCGGTTCTGATCCTGAAAATATATCGCTCGGGTTCAACAGATAGCCGCCATGTTAGCTGATGAAGTTTCCCATGTAGGCTTGACAAGTGGTGAAGGAAGGGGGTGTGATCGAAACTATTTCCGATGGGGAGCATCAAATTAATTGATTCCCAAAGCCGTTCGTCACCACTGCTTCGACAAAATCTAGCTATGATGTCAATTGAAGCCATACTTAACTAAAATTTACATCATGACAACGAGATTTGGAATGAAAAATTGAGCTGAAAAGGCCCAAAAATTTGGCCACATTAAAAACTTGTTGGAAAAACTTCGGAACATGTTTTTTGGACGTATTTTGACATTCTGATTCTGAATATAACATTAGTTTGGCACAAAAAATTCTCGATCGCTCAAAACCAAATTGGTTGAGTTTGCTTGTCCCGTACTGTAGCTTGAATGTTATTGCCATTAGGATGGTCACGAAGTCTTTTGAGGGCCTGGAAATAGAGGTTTACAAAAGGATTACAGGTGTGCATCATGTCTTGAAGGTCATGTAAAGTTTGAGAGTCTAGGACATTCCCATTGTTATGCTGTCTGTATCCCAATGCCTCGCTGGGATCATAAAAGTAGAGCTGTGCATAATGTGGTTCTTCTCCTTCTATAGGAAGAAGAGTACCATGTTGATGATAGACCTGTCCATGTATTTTGAATACATATGGCCCACGACCGGAGACACTGTGATCCAATTTGACTCCTAGAGATATAAATGCCAGAGATGCATTATATTGATGGATGTGTTCTCTAAACTTTTTCCCCCTATCATCCTGACCATTCAAAAGCACCTTCAATGCTTCAGGAGGCTGTGGCAATGGTGGCAAGGATATTCTGCCTGAGTGATAACAAACTCCAAATTTTGGAGAATTATTGGTAGAATTAGTCAATCGTTCTGTCATCCAGTGCCATGCATTGCAATCTGGACATGTAACATTCATGAGACCCAGGCTATGACATCGAATGTTTCCTTCATTCACATGTTGCTGGGCTAATGGAGCATCAATTTGAGGGACAACCTGAGGAGGAAGAGGAGGTGAAGGTGGTGGTCGAGGAGCTGGTATAGGACCCCTTTGACGTAGTTGGATCACTGGATGAGCCTGAGCCATAGCTCGTAACTGAGCGATGCCTGCTGTCCCTAATGGAATTTCTGGTAAATTTACAGGAGCTATAGGCCTTCCTGTATGTCGATGCCTATTATCTAACAGGACTGGATGCTGAGCGATTTGTAATGTAGCAAGATGTGCATTGATTGCAGCTAATTGTTGGCGAGGGCTTGGATCAGGTGCAGGTATAAAAGGATCCAATTGAGTATGATCAGAAGGCCGAGTTGGAGGAAGATGAGGGAATGGCTGAGGTGGTGGTGGAGCAGGATTTTGATGATGTAATTCCAATGCAGCAGCAGCCCTCTCACGACACATTGAAGGTGAAGTCAGTTGTAACTGCTCACGACGCTCGGCATGTTCCCGTTCTCTATTACGCTCTGGTGTAGAAGCCATCCTATCCTATATCCTATCAACTATCAATTTGTAACATTGTAACATATGTATACAAACATACTCACAGGATCAATTGCAAGTTTAACCAGACTGTGTGTGTATGTATGCCAGAAAATTTCAATTCTATCAAAAAAGGCATGTCAGCTGTGAATTAGAATTGTAACATTGCTATTCACAGGACAAATTATCCTATATCCTATAAATTGCATGTCAGCTGTGAGTTAGAATTGTAAACATGTATACAAACATACTCACAGGATCAATTGCAATTCAGGCAGACTATGTGTGTCGACCGATTGATGAAACTGTCAGTTGGTTTACTCCGTCAGACATCTATAACGAACTACTAGGATGAGATGAGTTGAAATGAACGGTGAACACAGGTATACGGCTATAGTTACGGATTCAGCGTCACCGGTTTGTTGGTAACAGACTGTTCAAGCTTCCTACACCAAAACGGCTCAAGGAGCCGGGTTGGTAGGGGGCATGGAGCTCGTCGTCAGTGCACACGCCCACTCGAGGATGTAATAGTACAACATGCTTAGCAACCAACATAGGCATACCCTGGGGTCGAAAAATTGAAAAAAAAAGCTTCCCGCACCGTCTGATATACTGCTTATTGTTGGGCATTAGGGTGAGGAGTCATCATCTTGAGAGAGTATCATCTTTAAATTCTCAGAACATTGTGTTCAGGTTCAAGTTTATTTTGGAGATCGCAGCTCTGACATGATGCAGAAGAATCGCTGTTCGCTGTAAGACTAATTCAAATAATTGTTTTCATCTTTCATAAATGACTTCTGTGGTGTTGTTACCTCTACACATCATCGATCATAAAGTGATATTGCCAGAGATCCTATCTTAGTTCGTTGCACTGACATATTTTCCCCTCAGCCATGATTATCATGAAGCCTGCATGTTCTGCCTCCACCTATCAGCCTCTCATTCCAACTCACAATCCAGCCCCACTGAAAATTCACTTGCCGGATGTCTTATCAAGCAAATAATCAAGTCTTCATTCAGAAAGCAAATGATTCGTGAGTACTCTAAACTGTTCTATGTTGAAGAAATTTATGATCCGGACAGTTTGGCCGTGACCTATGTCCTGACTGCTTGCCTTGGTAAGTCCACAAGTAATTTTATATGATCTTTGTTTTGTTCTTACTGTTTCACATAGCGCTTGTTATATATGATACATTCCTCAATCTCAAATACGAAAGAAAATATATTTGGAAGAAAAAGTTGAAATTAGGATCAGTCCTTTATATTTTCGCTCGCTACGCAGCTGTCATCAACCTGATGTCAGTAACAGTAGCCAACAATCTCCCCACCCCAGCTATCAAGGTGAACAGTTATATGCCATGGATCACAAACACCTCATATTGATCCGGGTCTAGTAAGACTCTCTTGATGTTCAACACAGAATCTAATGTCAAAACAGTCCATGTAATGCCTTAGTTCACTTTGAGGATAGTATTGGAATTATAGCCCTTACAGGAATACAAGGTGACAACGGCTTTAATCTCTCAGTCAATAATTTATCTATTTATTCTCCCAGGGCTGCTAATGGCACGGGCATATGCGGTGTCCGAGCATAAGAAATTGTCTCGTTTGGTCCTTGGTGTTTTGTTTGTTGGCAGTGCTGGGTGTTTGGTGGTATGTAGTTCATATTCTCACTTTGTCACGACCAATAAGAATTGTTCTTCCCTTTATAGGTTATATTAACATTAAACAATTGTACATTAACTGATACAGAGGCGAACATGATAGACTTGTGAGTTGTGTTGATGGTATTCCTTCACACACACCTATTCACATGATTTTCAGATGTGAGACTTCCCTCGTTTCAATTCTGTTTTACTGCTAAGCCATCCTCCAGTGAACACCATTGATAATATATTTATCATTATTTTTGACACAGTAACTTTTGCAACCATTCTTTCAAATTCCCTTGGAAATCTGAGACAATTGAGAGAGTTCAAAACAGTTCACACAAAGTCATTAACTCAGGTTTTGATTGAGCAAAGTATGTTTCCCAGTGCCATCAATCTATCGCAGCTAATTTTTTATACTTTTATTAAGGTCTCCTACGATACGGGTATCTAATTTATGATAATTTTTCCAATGCTTCATCTAATCTACAGCCAGATTCATCCTAACAATAACACTAACCAGCACCATCATAACGAAGGTATTTCTCAATATTATATTGCATACCGTTGGCTGCTCAATGGTTATGACAGGTCTTAAGAGTAAATGTGTTGTTATAAATGACTGGTGTGAATTACAAATCAATCAAATGTCAATAGCCTAGCATTGCCCACATTCTTACTCCTCTGCAGGACAGGTCAGAGCCCCGCTTCGCACTATTCAGACTGGACTGATACCTCATATAGCCTGTCTATGATCATCATCTGTCGAATTCATTTGGACCTCCAAGAGAAGAATTCACATCCCAATGGCACAACCCACTCTTCATCCCATCCCATAGGCAGCTTCCATGCAGCCACACGACGGATACACAATGCCATTATGGATGAATTTGGTGACAGGAGTCTCACCGAGCCGATTGACACTGGAATTCCCTCGTCTAACAAAATAGAGCTCGAGGATATCCCCAGTTCCAATACAGATCGGATTGATCTCGATGAGTATCCATGGGCTGGCATGAGCTTGGGAGAGTTGGAAAACACGGCTCTTGCGGGATCGCAAAATTCAGGTGAGATTTTCTGGTTATTTCAGCTGTGGCAGGTTGTGACAGTTCTCTGTGATGATTCAATCTTGCATCCAGATGTGGTTGAACATGTGTAGATACATTGGACAGGGGATGGTCCGTCATTTATTGGAGGAAAAGAAGCAGCATGATGTCATTGCCTGCCAACTTAGGATAATATCTCGAATGATGATTTGTTATAGATATCCGTGCATTATTATGCTGCAATTTCAGCAGTAATTTATACTAAAAAAAAAAAACTAGCTCAATTTTATCTTATTTAGACTTTCTTTTAAAATAATTTAATATGCACAGAAATGAGAAAAATGAATTCCAATTTCTCTTAGGGACTGAATTCACTATCGGATGGAGTAATAAGCAAAACCAATGGCTAGTCAACCAAGTCAAATTCCAAATTAGGAGTACATTACAATCCATGGAAAAGCAAATGAAACGTTCAATATTAGTATTTCATCCTAGGCATACGCGAACAGACCCTCACTAGAATGCCATATTTCATCCGCCAAGGTTCCAAAGAAATCGCCCCTTTTGCGAAGACGCACCGCGTACTCACGAACTTCGAGAGTGAGGACGTATATATTTTGGACAGGGTGCCCGATGCGACCCATGAGGCAGAAGTTAGTGTGGGCGTGTGGATGAGGGATCGATAGCAACAGGAGAATGACCCATACAGGCACCGGCCACCAGCAGTTTCAGCATCCATCGCACAGGGATGACAATCTCAGAAATTGCACCAACGCATACATGAGATATTCCACCGGCTCGTGCCAACCTATATAGCCCCAAATGCCGATACTACCTCTCTTTTCGTTTGTTTGCTCCAAAATGCGGGCAGAGGCCCACGCTGATGAGATTGTAGAGGATTCATTTCGCCCTATGTAAGTCTTTGTGTTGGTTCCTGTCCCTCTCCATCGGCCTGCTCTGGGATTGCCTCTTCCTGCTGACTTATTTCCTTTTACTTTCCGCGCCATACTCGTCACGCTACATTGAAGTCAAACGCTCAAAACATAATCCTAACAATACCAAATCCTCCTTCCAAAACCCCACAATGACATACTCAGTTTAAAGATCTGCCGACAAGAAAATGAGCCCTCGAGGTTAATTGCGTAGATGTTACATGAAAATTTTCAGATATCTGAGGTGAATCCTAAAGAGCTATTCCGAACTCATGGCTCTGCACTACTCGTTTGACATTTCCCCAGTACATGAAATTGATTGATTTTCATACTATGTGTACTGCTGGGGGGCCACAACGCGTCTCTGCCTTTCATCCGAAGTATTGCTCCGCATCTAAAGATTGTTCTTAGATGACATGTCAATTGGGCATGCGAAGAGGTATTATTCTTGTCATTGCCTTTGAGATATCAACCCGGGAGATAAAAGTTCAATGTTGGGAATGTTGGGAATCACTTTGGATATTGAGGATAGCATAAAGAAAGAAGACGAATAAATTCAAAAAAGGATGAAACACCATTATTGTGCCGTCTCCCGATTGTCACTTTATGATTAATATTGTGTGAAAGACCAGCTGTAACATCGGGCATGACCATGAAATACGGTAAAATCAACTGAACATGTGCCAAATTCACAGATTTAAGCCTGGACTACCGAGATGCATAGAGTAAAAGCGATTTTCACGAGCGCAACACTTGAAAAAGACACAAGAAAATGCAACTGTGCGGATACACCCCCAGGCTGGGCGGGGAGCTGGAAAGCTGGAGGGTGTAGCAGCCTTTTTCGTGACTACGTTCAAAAAACCAGATACAAGCATTGTATCAATTGGAACCAAAAAAATTCCAACTAAATGGGCGAAGTGCGGCGACATTAAAAGAAACCAAGAAGACCAAAAAAAATAAGATAAAAAGTAAAATAAAAAACACCCCGAACGACACACTTTGTTTTCGTTTATCCATACATATGCGAAAAAGCAACTGAGAGAAGACAGTGGAGGAAAACAAGGCAAAAAACTTTAAGGGACTGAAAGACCATCGCAGTAACCTCGACGTTCAGGGAACGAGGGCGAGGGAGACTGATGTGCTGGACTGAGTTTTGCGTCAGAGGGGCGACTCGCAGAGCAGCCATGATATCATCGATCAGTCAATCTTGAGGCCACTCCGGGTGGTCCTCTCAGGGAGGACCTCGGGCTTATCCAAAAGGATAAGGTTTTTGGGGGCCAGGTCGTCTTCAACCCACCCCTTCCAACCTTTGCGAAGGGCTACGCTCTTGCGCACGCCTTTCTTCCTGGCTGGTGGCTGCAGCTCCTTGGGGAAGTATGAGCAGAGGAATGGGCAGGTAGAGAGGACAGCACATACCACTACCACGTTGACGGCAGGAAAGAGAGGAGGGAACTGCTGAAAGACGGAAACAGTGGGTTTTCTGGCGAAAACGGTTTAGTGACACCATGAGAGAGAGATCAGACAGACTCACTCTGCGGAGGGGTGAGTGACTTTGGGAAGCTCAGGCGTCTGGGACACGGACGGAAGGGAGCAAGAGGCGGCGAGGTTCGGGGAAGTAGAATTGAAGTGGCGCGAGTGATCGTCGCGCCCGGGGGCGTCCGAGAGGCGAGGTTTTTTGTTGGGCGGAGGCTTGGCGGTGGGGGAGGAAGGGTGTGTACTATCGTGGGGTATGCGAGAGGAACGCTTGCGTTTGATCGTCGGCGCGTCGGACGCATTGGAGGGCCGGGCCTCCCAAAAGCCGGAGGCATTGGGACGGACGGTGAGTGGGTCTACCGGCCCGTTTTCTGAGCGTGTGTGCATCGAGGAAGGGGTCGGCAGACAGCGGAACTCGCTGGACTTGCCATCGGACACGACGGTGTCCTCCTTCTCCTTGTCCCCGAGAAGGGCTTTCTTCGTTCCCTTGGTGTTGCCAGAGGACATGGGCGTGTCTCTCGCGCGAATAAGGCGCAGGACCTTGCGCGGATTTTTCGCCGCGGACAGCCTGCCGTTCTTCGTACCGGGGCGACGGGCGTCGGGAGCGGCGATGGCGTCGACGTTGGAGGGAAAGGGAGGAGCGGGGACGGGAGTGGATCCACTTATGCTCGGGTCGCACCCACCCATGTCGTAGGCGGGGGCGAAGATGGGAACTGGGTCGAAGGAGCCAGCCATGATATTCGTGGCAGTGCGGCGTCTTCGCTGGCGAGGAACACCAGCATGGAGGACAGGTATACCAGTGAGGAGAGTAGCAACGTATTCCATTGGTCGTGTTGATGGGTTTTGCCCGGTCAGTGGATGGCGGTGTGCGGTGGAAGAACTGGGGCAACCTTGGCGCGAGGCCGCTGCCTTATAAGCGGACCCTGGGCGGCTAAACAAGTACAAACAGGACCTTAAAAATTGTTCGCAGGGGCTCCCAGGCTTACAAACCTCAGATATCAACTCTAATGCTGGTAGTTAACGTTTTGTGACGGATAAAAACCCTTATTCCCCTGATCGTATTGATTTATCCCCCACACATGCTGCTAAACCTGACTTCCGAGCTGGGCACCATCTTTCCAGGGGTTTCCACGCCGTTCCACCAATCTCCCGAGGTCTGGAAACCTGAGTTTGCGTGACAGTCCCAACACCCAGACAAATAACTGGCATCTAAGTTCTCACTTTGAACCAATCACATCGGCGGATCTAGGATTCTGCATTATAGACGCTCTCCCTCCGCTCTTGGTGCCAGTTGTAACGGCCTTGGACGCGTTATCTCCTTTCCCATACAATATTTCACACTACTGATAGGCTCACGCTATCCGTGTCCCCATAGTAATATTCTCAGCCCACAGCCTTCATTGGAACCACTATACCTTTTAACCCCGAGTTCTGGTGTGGACGCTGCCGAACGTCTCACCACTGCTACCATCACCTTCCCTACCAACCAAGTCAAGTACCTCGACGGCGCTCACAGCTTCGCCCTACTAAGACCTGCACTCCTCCGTGACACACCTCTCCTATATGCCTATGTTTGTCAAAAGCACGGTGAATCCCGCGTTGGTGAAATGGCATTACCCATATGAATTGATGGCATTTATCGTCATGAATTGATGGCACTTCTCTTTCTAGAACTCCGTGTTCTTGTTTTGCTCAGGCTATTTATCCCTCCAGACTATTGGGCATCGTTAGGGGATTGTGTGAAAGACCAGCTGTAACATCCGGCATGAACATGAACTATGGTAAAATCAACTGAACATGTGACAAATTCAAGATTTAAGCGTGGACTACCGAGATGCAGAGAGGAAAAGCGATCATCAATCTAATCAAGTGGAGAAACTTCAAGTCCCACATATTTTTCAACTAACTGCTGTAGTACACTGGACAGGCTGCTCAGTCGTTAAGTGGGAATGTGGCTGATGGAAGCAGATTACTGATTTCCTACTGGTGTGAGGTTGTTTTAGAGAGGAATAGGGAAACCAATGAAACTGATGTGAAGGAGTTAAGTAGGTCATCTGTGGAGCATGTGTGGACACAGGTAGAGAACATGTGCAAGTGTTTGTATATGCGTATATAGCTATAGACCCAGTATTGACATATTTTTACGGCGTCGATGGGGTTTGTTGCAAAATAATACATGTATTTTTCATCGGGGATTCGTCTTAGATATCCTGGAGTGTACTGGGCATTTAATATCTTGAATGATGTTTTTACCTCAATATATCAATTTCCTTTTAGTACATCTTACTGAGGGGTAGGTGTGAAATTGAGAGGATGGCTCAAAACCGATTTGGTGTCGTCAGGGTAGAATGTTTTCAGCACCCTAGACTTGGATGTGAGGAACGAGTGCGACGAGCGTGACTCAGGAAGAAGGTAATGATGCAGGAAGCTGTTCGAGAGCTGGAGGGGGGAGAAACATTGTCACTGAGTGTCAGAGTCGACACACATTTCATAGTGAACAAGCTAAAAAAGAAATGGTATAGGTATTTTGGATTGGATTGCTGGAAGCTCGCTGTTGTACCTAGGCGAGATAACGCACGTTGGTGCAGCGTCTGCGAGTGTAATCACGCAACGATTGATGTTGGTACCGATAGTGCTGGTACTAGTTATGCTGCTGGTGGCGCTGATTACTCATGAACATTTTCACGACAACCTCCGCCTCATGCCTTACAGCAGCCACCATGTGCATGGGTGCGTATCCTCCAAGCAGCTGCTTAACGAGCGCGTGGTGTCCAGCCTTGTCAAAGAGGCGACTTGCAATCCAGTAGGTGATTGTAACGAAGGCCTTTCCACGTACGCTTTTTCAGAGCTGGTGCTACTGTACACGTTGAGAATGCACCTCCAGTGGGGTCCCTGAGATGCGCAAATGTGAACGAATCGTGAACGACATGGAACTTGTCTGGACAGTAGCTCGTCTGGGTGTACAGATGGCTCTCTTCTTTGTTCGAGCGGCACGGGTCCAAGGGATATGTTCACATAGCGTCCATGGCACAAGTACACGTGTGAGGAGTGGACGGCGGCACATCATGAAATTGAAGGAGAAAGATGACCTCAACCTCAACAATGCATGTGGCACGACTGGTTTTGAGAAGCAGAGTGCTAAGTTATAACCTGAGACAGGGTGTCGATGGTGTATCTCGTAGGGTTGTCCTGCAGTTGTGTGAAGGCCGGATGTAAAATGGAAACAGGGAGCCGATTTGCTGGATGGGGTTCGCAGGGCATCAATGTCTTGGCGCGAAGTACCTGTAATGGGAGATCTTATCAAGCTTTGTCATCGGCATCTCGGTCCTCGGTACAACAGGCTTGGCCCACGCCAGTCCGCGTGGTAATCTCTGCGCAGCACAGGGGGCTCAATGTGGTTCAAAGCACGACGGACAACTCATTCAGGCGACTGTTCTTCAATTTAATAATGCGCTCGTGTTAACATTTCTTGGGAACTTGAATTTGTCCTCTTTCGACTTAATGATTTCCTTTGACAAGTCCAAAAAGGACACGTTCAAGTTGGCAAGGAATGTTAACGTTTCGAGCACGAGCGCATTATTAAATTGAACAAGAGTCGCCTGAACGAGTTGTCCGTCGGGTCCGAGATGCCGATGACAAAGCTCGATAGGATCACCCATCACGAAGACCGGGTACTTCGCGCCAAGATATTGATGTCCTGCGAACCCCAACCAGCAAATCGGCTCCTTGTTTCCATTTTACATCCGGCCCTCGCACAACTGAGGGACCTACTGGATACACCATCGACACCCTGTCTCCGGTTATGACCTTAGCACTCTGCTTCTCGAAACTAGTCGTTCCACAGGCTTTGTTGAGGTTGCTATGATTCTCCTCCAATTTCATGACGTGCCGCCATCCACTGCCCACACGTGTACTTGTGCCATGGAAGTTATCTGGACATCTCCTTAGACCCTGTCCCGCTCGCACAAGGAAGAGATCTATCTGTACACCCCGATGAGCTACTATGCAGACAACCTCCATGTCGTTTACGATTCGTTCACATCTGCACATCTGAGGGACCCCACTGGAGGTGCATTCTCAACGTGTACAGTAGCAAGAACTCTGCAAAAGCGTACGTGGACAGCCCTTCGTTACAATTGCCTACTGGATTGCAAGTTGCCTCTTTGAGAAGGCTGGACACCACTCGCTCATTAAGCAACTGCTTCCAGGATACGCACCCATACACATGGTGGCTGCTGTAAGGCATGAGGCGGAGGTTGTCGTGAAAATGTTCATGAGCAATCAGCGCCAACAGCAGCATAACTAGTACCAACACTATCAGTACCAACATCAATCGCTGCGTGATTACACTCGCAGACGCTACACCAACACATACCTGCGTTAGGTACAACAGCCAGCTTCAAGCTATCAATCCAAAATACCTATACCATTTCGTTTTTAGCTTGTTTACTGTGGAATGTGTCGACTCTGACACTCAGTTACAATGTTTCTTTCCCCTCCAGCTCTCTAACAGCTTCCTGCAAGAGTACCCTCTTCCTGAGCCACGCTCATCGCACTCGTTCCTCACATAGAGGCTCTAATGCTGAAAACATTCCACCATGACGACACAAAATCGTTTTTGCGCCATCCTCTCAATTTTACCCGTACCGATCAGTTTGAGATGTGCTAACAAGACATTGAGACACTGTGGTAAAAACATCATTCAAAACATTAAATGTCCAGAACACTCCAAGACATTTAAGGCGTATCCCAGATGAAATATAAATTCATTATTTTGCAACGAAACCCATCGACTGGCGTGCGACTGAACCTTAACTAGTACCGGAATGAATTTTTATCTTTGATCCGACACATTTCTCACCCAACCTAATGATTGTTTTGCAGGGTGATGTTAGGCGAAGAGGGTTTATTCAGAACAAAGCTTCAAGCTTTTGAAGGCTGAGGATCCACGTAGCGGTGAGTGACATTTGTGTCGTCACCTGCCTGATATCACCCTCGTAAACAACTTGGTAATCAATTGGGATGATGAAGACGGAAAATGAAATCCTTAAAACAAGTTTGAAGCAAAGCCATTGGCTGTCTTCCTCTTCCTGGACAAATAATTGATATTTTGTGAAAGTAGTCTGGGTGGCTCTCATTGAAGATATGATGCACACGGAACTGTTGATGCCGAGGACTCTTTGAAGTATGTGGGTCGCAGTGGGCACAGAGAATACTGGTGCACCATCCATTCATGGAGGATAATTAGGGTGATGAGTGTTATGTGTTCCAATATCCACCAAACACCGACGTTTGGTAGATGTTCAACTAATATGAGGACTAACTCTTGTAGTGTAGACTTCAGAGATGCCGAAAAGAGACTCGCGATTTAATTTTCTGGTTTGCAGATCTATGTTCAATCCAGTGAAGGTACTTTCTCATCGCTGGTGTCCAAGCTCATCCTCAGGGTTTCACCCTCCGTCAACACCTCGAGTTATAACATTGTGGATCGCGCTATAGATACCTCTTGCTCATGCAGCATGCTTCCCTCTGTGTCCCTTTCACCTGTATACATTGTCATGTCATTTCGACGTACCATCAATATGTTCAACAGATACTGTGGCAATTCTGGGGATGGATGAGGTTTGTGGATTCAGTAGTCACTAGTGTACAGAGAGTGCCCACTCACCTAGGGGTCGATGAAGGCCCTAAAATATGTTAATTTGATCCCCAGCTTTATATACCGACTGTGGCAGAATAAGAAATCGAATACCGTAACATTCATAACGGAGACTAAACGGACACTCCAGGCCGACGATCATCACCCCCTGTGGCACCATTCCGTGCAATACTCACACTCGTTATTAATGTCGAGTTGGTAAGCCAATTTAAGAACTGGTCATATTCAGAGAGAGCTCATTAATGGTAAAACCGGTCTAAACAAAAACAAAAAACACTTGTTCTACCCCTCCGAACAAAGCTCTTTTTCGTTACTTCGACGCATGTTGATTATCAAACTGATTTTAACGACTTGAATAATGAAATAATGAAGGAGTGGACCTAACAAAGACTTGGGCACCATACTGAGTGTCAATCCTGCTTACTCACGCGGAAGGTCTCATCGCGTGTAGATTCTTCTACATTATTGACTTTTCCTTCAATACCGCAGTGTCACGTACTGAGGCATCAGTTCCAGAAGGTTTCCAGTTCTAGAGTTGAATATTTGGGTGGGTGTGCCACTATGAAAACGACCTAAAGCGGCTGGACTGCGAGACCCCAGTGTCTACGGGATCCAGTGTAAAGCACCCAATGCCAAAGATCCGGTGTTAAAAGGCGGTATTATTCTTGTCATTGCCTTTGAGATATCAACCCGGGAGATAAAAGTTCAATGTTGGGGATGTTGGGAATCACTTTGGATATTGAGGATAGCATAAAGAAAGAAGACGAATAAATTCAAAAAAGGATGAAACACCATTATTGTGCCGTCTCCCGATTGTCACTTTATGAGTAATATTGTGTGAAAGACCAGCTGTAACATCGGGCATGACCATGAAATACGGTAAAATCAACTGAACATATGCCAAATTCACAGATTTAAGCCTGGACTACCGAGATGCATAGAGTAAAAGCTATTTTCACTCTAATCAGGTGGGGAAACTCTAAGTCCCGAATATTTGACAACTAACGGATAGGTGGGAGCTGGCTGTTGTACTTGGGTGAGATAACGCAGGTTGGTGAAGCCTCCGCGAGTGTAATCACGCAACGATTGAAGTTGGTACCCACAGTGCTGGTACTAGTTATGCTGTAGTTGGAGCTGATTACTCATGAACAATTTGACGACAACCTCCGCCTCATGCCTTACAGCAGCCGCCATGTGTTGACTAATTGCGTGCGGATCCTCGAAGCAGGTGTGAAGCTCAATGAGCGCGTGGTGTCTAGTCTTCTCGAAGAGGCGACTTGCCGATCCAGTAAGTAATTGTAAGGAAGGCCTGTCCAGGCCGCTTGTGCAGAGTTCTTGCTGCTGTACACGTTGAGAATGCACCTCCTGTGATGTCCCTCAGATGTTCAGGTGTGAACGAATCGTGAACCACAGATATGTGCACACAACTTCCATGGCACAAGTACACGCGTGGGAAGTGGATGACCGCACGTCATGAAATTGGAGGAGATAGATGACCTCAACCTGAACAAAGCCCGTGGCACAACTAGTTTTAAGAAGCAGAGTGCTAAGTCATAAGTGGAGACAGGGTGTCGATGGTGTATCTCGTAGGGTTGTCCTCCAGTTGTGCGAGGGCCGGATGTAAAATTGAAACGAGGAGCCGAGTTTCTGGATGGGGTTCTCAGGGCATCAATGTCTTGGCGCGAAGTACCCGTAATGGCAGATCCTATCAAGCTTTGTCATCGGCATCTCGGTCCCTTGGTACAACAGGCTTGGCCCGCGCCAGTCAGCGTGGTAATCTCGGCGCAGGGCTCGATGGGTTTCAAAACGCGACGGGCAATTCAGGCGACTCTTCTTTAATTTAATAATGCGCTCGTGTTCGAAACATCAACATTCCTTGCCAACTTGAACGTCGCCTTTTTCGACTTGTCACAGGAGATCATTCGTGGCAGGGAAGCATGGCCTGAGGCAGATCCTGATCGGTTCTTCGATGCCACTGAGCTGTGCACTAAACTTCTCCTCGGAATCTCGCCCGCCCTTCACACAACATGACTCCATCGATATCGCAAATCAGCCTCATAATCTCGAAGGGGGCGTAGCACGAGAACCTGATGGGTTTCAAAACGCGACAGATAACTCGTTCAAGTGAACCTTCAACAATTTAATAGTATTCTCATGTTCATAACATTGTGCTTTCTCAAACGTGTACTTTGCCTACTTGTCCCAGGAACGTCAACCCGCTGAGGAACATCCGCTGTACAAACTGACTTGCGCACTCAGTCAATAAGCGAGGAGGCGCTGCTCACCGTGTACCTGCCGAATTAATGTAATTATATCCTAGAGTCTCCCAATGATTGTCACAAACGCGATCAAAATGTCTTGACCCACATCTTGACACCATACTTGAATGGAAGATAGGAGTGTAAACTGGAGGACTCGAGGTGTTAGCTACAAGTACGTGAGACCCCGATGATGGGGGAGTGGGTGGAGAGTTTCTCTTGCTCGTCAATAAGGTCAGGAACGCTTTTTCTCTCTGCCCCTCTGCAGTTTACACTTGATTCTCAGATTTAATGCATTTCCAGTTGTTTTTGACGTGACGACACCCCTTTACAATTCGCAGAATAAACACACACATGAGGTTATAAACGGAGAAATCACCCAAAAGGCGAAATATCGGGCACAGAATGCGCATCCAATGGGGGTGATTAAACTCACATTTTTTTAAATCAAGTTTCGGTTCCACCTAAATTCATGCGGTGCAGATTCTGTCTTGAAATCTTGACGAGGCGGGATCGGTTGTTAACATTGACATAAGTCGGCAAAGTAGTTTGCCATAAGCAGTTACAGTTACAGTTGCAATTCTAATTTCAGAATAAGCAGAAGAAACAGAAGCTGAATTGATGGTGGTTGCAAGGTTGGAAATGACAAGTTCACAAGTCAAGTTGGAAGGTTGCTGTTGAGGGGGAAAGAATGTTCAGCATGTGTTTATGTTTGACGTTCCGTGACTTGGGACCTGACATTGAACTAGGTGATGACTCGACTGGGGATTGAATCTGACGTAGATGTTCAAAGCACATTGGTTGTATGTGCTTGATATTTGAGGTGTACATTGAAAACGGTTCATTCGGATCGTCCGAGGCACGAGCGCAACACTTGAAAAAGAGACAAGAAAATTCAACTGTGCGGATACACCCCCAGGCCCTGGGCGGGGAGCTGGAAACCTGGAGGATGTAGCAACCTTTTTCGTGACTACGTTCAAAAAACCAGGTACAAGCATTGTATCAATTGGAACCAAAAAAATCCCAAGTAAATGGGCGAAGTGCGGCGACATTAAAAGCAACCAAGAAGAGCAAAAAAAATAAGATATAAAATAAAATAAAAAACCCCCTGAACCACACACTTTGTTTTCGTTTATCCATATATATGCGAAAAAGCAACTGAGAGAAGACAGTGGAGTAAAACAAGGCACAAAACTTGAAGGGACTGAAAGACTACCGCAGTAACCTCGACGTTCAGGGAACGAAGGCGAGGGAGACTGACGTGCTAGACTGAGTTTTGCGTCAGAGGGGCGAGCAACCATGATCCTCACCGTTCAGTCAATCTTGCGGCCACTCCGGGTGGTTCTCTCAGGTAGGACCTCGGGCTTATCCAAAAGGATAAGGTTTTGGGGGGTCAGGTCGTCTTCAACCCAGCCCTTCCAACCTTTGCGAAGGGCTACGTTGTTGCGCACGCCTTTCTTCCTGGCTGGCGGCTGCAGCTCCTTGGGGAAGTATGAGCAGAGGAATGGGCAGGTAGAGAGGATAGGACATACTATTACAACGTTGACGGCAGGAAGGAGAGGAGGGAACTGCTGAAAGACGGAGGCAGTGGGTTTTCTGGCGAAAACGGTTTAGTGACACCATGAGAGAGAGATCAGACAGACTCACTCTGTGGAGGGGTGAGTGACTTTGGGAAGCTCCGGCGTCTCGGAAACGGACGGGAGGGAGCAAGAGGCGGCGAGGGTCGGGGAAGTATAATTGAAATAGCGCGAGTGATCGTCGCCCCCGGGGGCGTCCGAGAGGCGAGGTTTTTTGTTGGGCGGAGTCTTGGCGGTGGGGGAGGAAGGGTGTGTATTATCGTGGGGTATGCGAGAGGAACGCTTGCGCTTGAGCGTCGGCGCGTCGGACGCATTGGAGGACCGGGCCTCGCAAAAGCCGGAGGCATTGGGACGGACAGTGAGTGGGTCTACCGCCCCGTTTTCTGAGCGTGTGTGCGTCGAGGAAGGGGTCGGCAGACAGCGGGACTCGCTGGACTTGCCATCGGACATGACGGTGTCCTCCTTCTCCTTTTCCCCGAGAAGGGCTTTCTTCGTTCCCTGGGTGTTGCCAGAGGAAATGGACGTGTCTCTCGCGCGAATCAGGGGCAGGAGCTTGCGCGGCTTTTTCTCCGCGGAGAGCCTGCCCTTCTTCGTACCGGGGCGACGGGCGTCGGGAGCGGCGATGGCGTCGACGCTGGAGAGAAAGGGAGGAGCGGGGACGGAAGTGGAGCCACTTGTGCTCCGGTCGCACCCACCCATGTCGTAGGCGGGGGCGAAGATGGGAACTGGGTCGAAGGAGCCAGCCATGATATTCGTGGCAGTGCGGCGTCTTCGCTGGCGAGGAACACCAGGATGGAGTGCAGGTATACCAGTGGAGAGAGTAGCAACGTATTCCATTGGTCGTGTTGATGGGTGTTTCCCGGTCAGTGGATGGCGGTGTTGTTGAATTTCCCCTGAAGCACGCACTACGAAACGCAGGTGATGGTTATAATTCGACGAGGAAAATTTTAGCTACAGCGCTACTTATGTAATGCAGACACGTCACATGTAATGTTGTGGTGCGAACTCGCAATATTCCCAACAGGTGTGTGGTGGAAGAACTGGGGCATCCTTGGCGCGAGGCCGCTGGCTTATAAGCGGACCCTGGGCGGCTAAACAAGTACAAACAGGGCACCAAAAATTGTTTGAAGGGGCTCCCACGCTTACAAACCTCAGATATCAAATCTAATGCTGGTAGTTAACGTTTTGTGACGGATACAAACCCATCTTCCCCTGCTCATATTGATTTACCCCCCCATACATGCTTCTAAACCTGATTGCCGAGCTGGGCACCATCTTTCCAGGGGTTTCCACGCCATTCCACCAATCTCCCGACGTCTGGAAACCTGAGTTCTCCTGAAAGTCCCAACCCCAAGACAAATAACTGCATCTAAGTTCTCACTTTGAACCAATTACATCGGCGGATCTAGAATTCTGCATTATAGACGCTCTCCCTCCGCTCTTGGTGCCAGTTGTAACGGCCTTGGACGCGGTATCTCCTTGCCCATACACTATTTAGAACTACTAATACGCTCACGCTATCCGTGTCCCCATATTAATATTATCAGCCCACAGCCTTCATTGGAACCACTATACATTTTAACCCGAGTTCTGGTATGCACGCTGCCGAACGTCTCACCACTGCTACCATCACCTTCCCTACCAACAAAATCAAGTACCTCGACGGCGCTCACGGCTTCGCCCTACTAAGACCTGCACTCCTCCGTGACACACCTCCCCTATATGCCTATGTGTGTCAAAAGCACGCTGAATCCCGCGTTGGTGAAATGGCATTACCCCTATTAATTGATGGCATTTATCGTCATGAATTGATGGCACTTCTCTCTCTAGAACTCCGTGTTCTTGTTTTTCTCAGGCTAGTTATCCCTCCAGACTCTTGGGCATCGTTAGGGAACTAAGTACCAGGGAGACTCGACTGCACACATCACCCCTGGCCTTGATTCATGCAGGATTGAACTTGTACCCTTGAGCTTGAACCTCGAGCCTCGAATATTCCTCTGTCTCCGCAGCATGGGCGCTGCAATCTACCCCCAAATTAAGAACAAGATCTAGGACACCGTGGACACATGTTCCATGCACAAGTTTCGCACGAGACTTGTAAACCTCTATCCATCGCCAGAGCCTGAAAATGGCGCCTGAAGCTCCCTACCCTCTTCTCATTGCCATTGCCTACGCTCATTGACACATGTGACACGTCCGAGCTTTATTTTTATTTTATTTTATTTCCATCATTTTTTTATTTTTTTTTAGTTTTTCCTTCGCATGGATTTCTTGGCCCTCACAGGAACGCAACCACCCTCGACCTGGTTTCGTGAGAGTGTCGATGCAGATAGTTGGTGGAGCTTGCGCCTGAATAGGAACCCCCCAGGCTCAATTCCTACACAGTCTATGATAGTATCTAGGTTCTCAATCCGCACAACCTCTAATCTTACAAAATTCTAATCTTTAGGGTACAGCGCCGCTGTCACAGGAACGGGACGAATCCTTGAACATGACCCGTTGAGTGTCTTGGCAGATAGCTGGTATAGCATGCGCATGGACGAGTCCCCCATGCTCAAGTCACGTCCCACAGTCTGCGCAAGTAGCTTCTCGAGACGCACGACTGCCCCCAGAATTCTAGTCTTTAGGATACATCGTCTCCGTAAGACGGCCCGCGGCTGTCACGGGTACGCGACGAGTCCTCCGGCATGACCTGGAGAGAGTGTCGGCGCAGATAGCTGGTTCAAATTCCCACAATCGCACGCTCAGTTTAAAGATATGCCGGCAAGAAAATGAGCACTCGAGGGTAATCGCGTAGATGTTACATGAAATCTTTAAGATATCTAAAGTGAATCCTAAAAAGCTATTCGGAAAGACAAACTCATGGCTTCGCACTACTCGTTTGACATTTTCCCCAGCACATGAAATTGATGAATGTTCATACTATGTGTCCTGCTGGGGGGCTATAACGCGTCTCTGCCTTTCATCCTACGTGTTGCTCAGAATCTAAGCATTTTTCTGAGTCAATTGCTCTGCGAAGAGTTTTTATTCTTGTCATTGCCTCTTCTGAATTAAAGTAACGGGGCATAGCACTTGTCTTATCGTTTTTTAGATATCAACCCGGTAGATAAAAGATAAATGCTGGAAATCACTTTGGATATTGGGATAACATAAAGAAAGAACATGAACAAATTCAAAAAAGAGTGAAATACCGTTATTATCCCGTCTCCCAATTGTCCCCTTATGATTCATATTGTGTGAAAGACCAGCCGTAACATCCGGCATGAACATGAACTATGGTAAAATCAACTCAACATGTGACAAATTCAAGATTTAAGCGTGGACTACCGAGATGCAGAGAGGGAAAGCGATCATCAATCTAATCAAGTGGAGAAACTTCAAGTCCCACATATTTTTCAACTAACTGCTGTAGTACGCTGGACAGGCTGCTCAGTCGTTAAGTGGGAATGTGGCTGATGGATGCACACTACTGATTTCATACTCGTGTGAGGTTGTTTTAGAGAGGAATAGGGAAACCAATGAAACTGATGTGAAGGAGTTAAGTACGTGATCTGTGGAGCATGTGTGGACACAGGTGGAGAACATGTGCAAGTGTTTGTATATGCGTATATAACTATAGACCCAGTATTGACATATTTTTACGGCGTCGATGGGGTTTGTTACAAAATAATGCAAGTATTTTTCATCAGGGATTCGTCTTAGATATCTTGGAGTGTACTGGGAATTTAATATCTTGAATGGTGTTTTTACCTCAATATCTCAATTTCCTTTTAGTACATCTTACTGAGGGGTACGTGTGAAATTGAGAGGATGGTTCAAAACCGA
>QLPI01004288.1:0-11141 GCA_003314275.1 Chroogomphus rutilus | reverse complement strand
GAAAATAGAACAATAGAGGATGACCTAAGATAAAACAATGGCAGTGGCCAGGACAATGAGTGGTTGTCATGTTGTTTGGGGGAAACAGGTCAAGGAGTGGATAGGGGGTGAAGGAACAATGGAGGGGATAGGACGAGAGGAGTGGTCCAGACGATGTACCGGATGTACCGAGCTGAGGCCACGTGGCAAGGGCCAATTGGTCGGTATTCCCGAGTGAGTCGGTACTCGGTGTTGCGGACTTGACAGGGGGAGACTAACCAAAAAGGTAAGGATGATGAGTAACAATGAGAAAAGACTAACAGAATAGGAAACAGGTCTGAGTCAAGCCAAGAAAAGGGAACATATATAAAAGAAATAATAAGGAAGTCTTCCAATGAACATCTAACAACCTTGTCCACTGCTCCTGAGGGGTCTTAGGATGAGTCAGGGGACTGAGTCATCTTGGAGTATTTCCAGGTCACAGGCAACATATCTTCTGCAATTTCTCTAGTATCCAATCCAAGGATAGGGGTCTGGGGGAGCAGGAGTGATAGGACTATGAGCAACTTGTACAGTAGTTTAGAGAGTTTATTAGACAATCTATAGGATTTAACTCCTCAGTGTTGTCAACCACTAAGTATTTATTTAGAAATATACCCATAGGATTTAACTACAGTGTAAATGATGAGAAAATTAGTTGTAATTCTACATATATTTGTACAGTTGGCCTACCTCCTCAGTGTTGTCAACCACTGAGGAGGAAGGTATACACGGGTGGTGTTTCACCTGTATATATGCCTGAGCCAGCCCCTATACCACCTCCTTGGTATGGAGCCAAACTGCTGGTCCCTTCCCAGGGAGCCGGCGACATGCATCGTGTGGTGCATGTGTAAGCATGCGTGAATAGTATACAAAAACATGAAATAACTCCCTCAGTTTTGAGGGTAAAAATACAAAATAAATTGCAAAAATTATAGAATTGAATTGTACACAAGATGGAACCGAAATCAATAGGAAAAGAAAGTATATTGAGATTGACCACTCAGGGGTGAGGTGCATATATACACCCTACATGCCCTCTCAAGCTCAATATATGCCAAGTTTTTTTGTGAGAATCTTCACTCTGGGCCCTGGTAGACCCTTTGTAAGCATGTCTGCAACCATTTGATCAGTTGGTAGATATTTGATTTTGATCTTCTTCTCCTCAATTGTGTCTCAGATGAAGTAGAGTTGAATATTGAAATGTTTGGTCCTAGAATGTTGCTGATTACTGTAGGCTATTGTAATAGCTGATTGGTTGTCAGCATCAATTTTTATGGGATGTTTTATTGGCTGGAAAACTTTGGTTATGAAATTCTTAAGCCATATAGCCTCTTTGGTGGCATGAGTTAATGCAATGAACTTAGCCTTGGTAAATGAGAGGGCTACGATCATCTGCTTCTGACAGCTCCATGAGATGCTCCCTGAGTCGATCTGAAACATGTAAGCCAATATAGAGTGCCGATGATCTTGTGAGGCCCAGTCGGCATCAGAGTATCCTACTATGCCATCTTGGCTTCCCCCTAAAACCAGCTTTTTCTCTTTCATCCCTTTCAGATATTTAAAAACACACATTCAACTGCATTCCAGTGAGCAATCCCTGCATTTTCTAGGAACTGAGATAATATTGATACTGCAAACGAAATATCTGGTTGGGTAGCTACTGCTACCCACATGAGTGAACCAATAGCCTGCTGGTATGGAATTTTCTCCATATTCTTCTGCTCAGCATCAGTAGTTGGGCATTGTTCTTTAGATAGTTTTCATGTAGTGTTAAATCCGCGTGTTGGCACTTAGCTAGGGGCTTCCGGAAGGGTTTCTGGAGGGTTCCAAATGATTTCTGAAGGGGGGGGTTGTACTCTGGAAACGGAGGGACTAAAGGTCACAGATTCAGGATCGGAATCGGAATAGGGATAGGGAGGCGGGAAGCACCCGGGGAATTAGGACTGTTCATGGTAGAGAGAGGTACGAGTGGTTCGAGGTCGCAGGGACTTGGCTTCAACTTATGTGTTGCACCCTCCTCGATTGTCTGTCCCTAATTTCGGATAGTCAGAAAGTTTACCGGAACTGAATCGGAAACTATGACACAGAATTAAGTCGATATTCGTACTGGCAAATAGTCCAGTCGACTGGTGACTTATATACATGTATCTAGTCTTGTACTATCTTTTGCCGAGCAAAGACAAGGAGGGGAAGAGAGTACAAGGGGCAATATAAAACAAAGAACAAGGGAGTGAGGTACGCAATGATCCTGCGCGGCGTCTATCAAAGGAGCGGAACCTTGACTTCGGAATCTTTGGAGGTTTGGAAATGCGGAACCTTGGAATGATGCATTGGAATCCAGAAAGCGGTTATTCAGGCTTTGAGCGGTCGGAAAGGTCCCGGAAATGGTGCGGGTGGTTGTGGGGTTTAATGTGGGTTTATTTGGCGGCATGGGCCATAACAGTATCCCTCCACTAGGACCGAGCCCTCGAGGTCCTAAGCTTAATCTTGCCGTGAATTGAGCAGAGAAGAGCATGGGACTATTTTTAGGCGTATTGGGACGTAATAGGTGTTTTTTCCGAGCACCCGTCTGATGCACATATAAGGAGGCTTTTCTCTTCTCCCTGAGTTCCTTTCCTGCCCTCACCCATGTCCAGACTGGAACAGGATATCGAAGCGGAAATTTCGGACCAGGTGCGTGCTTTCAAGGCCGAATGTGCGAAACAGATTTGCTTGATGAGGGAGGAGGGGGCGCAGAAATTGGAGGTTGCCCGGGATATCAGAAAGGATCGGAGGGTCGAAGTCCGAAGGCCGGGGGGAAAAACAAAGGGGGCGGATCAGAGGAGGAGGGGGGAGGGGAAGGATCGAGCCATGGAGTGCAATGCCCGAGCTCTAGAGTCTGCCCTTTTGGCTAGTCAGGTGGACGAGGAACCGGAGGATTTACCCTCCTGGGGGGGTTTTGTTGGACCATCAGGATCCAAAGACGGGGGTGTTCTGCATCAGGAGACCGAGTCCAAAGAACCTTCGGATAGCGGTGACCCTTCAGATGCAGAGTCTTCCTACTCATCCTCTGGGGGCAATCCAGGGGGTGAGGAGGATGTCTATCTCATGCCCGCAGTCGGGGCAAGCACTGTTGCGAGGGACGCGGAGAGGAAGTGTTGGAGACATCTTGAGAAGGATGCCCGGATTTTGGGGGCACAAAAGGCCTTCAAGAATCAGGTTGCTCGGGACGCGTGGGCGGCCAGAAAGGAGGTGGGTCTTGGACCCTTCGAATCTACTCGGTGGTCGTTGATTGAACATCGGCCTGACCTTTACCAGGTCGCCAGTCTGGGGATTCCTCCTATGTTGAGGTCAGAACCCTGTGATAGGTGTCGCAAATGTGGAGATCCTTGTATGTGGACCACATCGGCCAAAACCTGTGTTCCCTGTCGGAAGAGCAGGGTGAAGTGCGCGGTTGGTGGGGTGTCAGTCATTAAGGGGGTGACCACGAGAAAGAGGAGGCGGGAGGAGACAGAGGTCCCCGAGGTGCCCTCTTCCAAGAAAATGAAGGTCGAGGTCGGGGGCAATGCAAATGATGACATCCTGAGGGAAATCAGGGACGGCATTTTCGCTCTTGGTGTCACCTTAAACAGGTTGATGGATGCTTCCGAGATGCGGAACGCCATCAAAACGGATGGTCGGAATTGTCCGACAAGTGTGTGGGGGCACGGTGGTCCGACCTGGAGTTGTCAGGTGGTGGCAAGTTGGTTGATTCTGACACGTGGTGTGGGGAAGACCGCTTCCAAAAAGAAAAGGACTCCCGGGGGAGCGGGTTTGGCGCATGGTGCAGGAGATGTGATGCCTAGAGCGGGGTGGTCTATCGAGCAGGCGGTCCCAGTATGTGATGTGGAGGACTCGGCACCTGTGACGGGGCGACCTACTGAAGACGTGGTTCCAGGGGCTGTGGCGCTGGTGATGGGGTCGTTTCCTGAAGCGGTGTCAGGCTTTGGGAAAGCCGAAGAGTCAGATGGGTAATGGCCCAGTCCTGCAGGCCGAGAATAGTGGCATGGCTTCAACGTGCTCATGCATTGCGCCCTACTTCCCATGCGTGCCACCGATTTGGGACAGAAGAGATACCTGGGAGGGTGCCAAGAGTGTCGGCCCAGGTAAAGGACTTGAGACAGGAGGAGGGAGGACAAGAAGGCATAACCCTAGTTGATTTCCAGAACGAAGAACCATCTACATACATTCACTACTTATATAGGTTAAGAAGTGAGATGTGGAACAGGGTGGCACAAGGAATGGAGAACAATAAGGTATGAAGAATCATATGGAGGTATTGTCCACAATGATCAAGAATAGAACAAGGAATGTGGATGATAATAGAACAATGAAATATGACCAAGAACAAAAGAGTGAGCGAAAATAGAACAATAGAAGTTAGCCGAATATAAAACAATAGGGCCATGACTGAGTGGCAACGAATAGTGAATGTCCCGAGGGTAAACAGGAAAGGGGAAGGACAGGGAGTGGAAGAATAATAAAGAATAGGAGGGTGGGATAGGGATAATGAACCAAATGATGAACCAAATGTACCGAGCCGAGGCCACACACTGGTGAGGGATAATATGGGTAAGGGTCAGTCAGTCGGTACTGCCGAGTAAATCAGAGCATGGTATCATGGACTTGACAAGCGGTGGCTCCGGAGGCTGTGGCATTGACAGCGGGGCTGGTTCCTGGAGTGGTGGTCCCAGTGTCGGAGTCAAGCGGTGGGGGGGGCGAAAAGGGGATAGATTATTTCCAACAGCCAGATCCTTCTGATCCTGACCCGGCACATGCTTTGTTTTATGGCAAAGACTGACAATGTGTGTTCATTGATTTGGAATTAATGGTTCTGCGAGAGTGGGGTTGAGGTTCGCGTGGTGTTTGTGGTAGTCGTGCTGATCGTGGCATTCGTGGGGTACGTTCACCGGATTGTCGGCTGGACGGCGGTGGTGTTGTTGGGATTCGGGGGATGACCTGCAATTCGAGTCTCAGTTGGATCGTGTTAATAGTTCAGCTCGTATTAATGTTATAACAAGAAGAGTTCTAGTCTAAGAGAATCTACACATGGTACCCTTTGTCTAAGGGACGGTACGGGATTCCGCGGTGTTCAGGGTTCTTCCTGAGCGGAGTTTTTTGGAGGGTCAGATTGAGTGCTGAGTGAAGACTGCTGGCTCCATAATGCCAAGAATCAGTTAGGATAAATCTAAACGAGTAGTACTCAATGCCCTGTCGATCGACGGATCGTAGTGGGTGAGCGTGTGGTCCTTGCAACTATAATTCTGACGGGGTTTGGAGGGTCAGAGTTCGGAGGGTCGGAGTGTTTCCGCAGAAATGGGTCGAAATCTTTTCGATGATTGCTCAAGGGGGGTGATATTCCTGAAAAGGTTGGATGCGTTGTTTTGTTTTACTTCCTTTGGCACAGTTGGTGTTCAACGCGAACAACTGGTGCTGGAGTCGGGAGCCTAGCTTCTTATTCCTCGGTTTCCAAAGCATCCGACGTCTCAGACTCTTCTTCAACCTCTTCCCTCACGGAGGCTGTATGGCCTTTAGTGACTGTGGTGGTGGATCTTGGGCATTCCTTGGCTGAGTGGCCCGATCTGCTGCAGAAGAGACAGAGGTTTTGTTCGAAGCAGCGTTGCCATTCTTGCGGTGTAAGTTTTCCATCTTTTCTAATTTTGGACGAAAGATCCATGGTAGTCCTGCTGCCACTGGATGGGGTCGTGAGTTGGCCTGGATTGGCCATCTTATTGCCCGTAATAGGGGCCAAATACGTGGTCATGGGGGTCCTCCCTCTGTCATAGGGGCGGTCGAAGTTCCGGGTGGAGGGGGGCTCTCTGGCGATTTCCGATCATCGCTCCCAGTAGCGGGCATCGATGGATTGGGACAGGAGGCAGAGTTGGAGTAGGGAGTGGGGCTTTCCTACTCTGGAGATCTCGTCCTTGATCCTGCCGGGGAGTCCGTTGTAGAACTGGCGATGAAGTACAGCATCACCCCAGTGGACGCGGGTGGCTAGTCGATTGAATTCGACTACATATTTCGTGATGCGCTGATTATCACGCATGCAGAGGTCCTCGAGGTCTGCTTCGGCCTCTCCTTCTGGGTCGTGGGGGCCGAAGTTGGTTTTGAGTTCATTTACGAACTCCTCATAGTCATGGAGCCAGTCTGGCTCGTCGGGGGCAGAGAGGGCTGGTTCAAACCAGTCCAGGGTGGTACCGGTCAGGTACAACAGTACATAGGTTACCTTGGTGCTGTCGGTGTCGAAAGTGTCAGGGTGGTCACAGAAGTTCAGTCTACATTGCACTAGGAAGGCTTGTAGTTTCCTCGAATCAGATCCATCGAAGGTATCTGGATCCCAGACCTTGGCAGCATGGGGGGCTGATTGTCAGGGGACGACCTTCTCCGAAGCCTGATCCAAGTCCGAAGTACCATTTCAAACTCCGATCAACTCCGAGGCTAAAACATCCAGAAACCATCGAGTGGAGACGGGAACAATCTTGAAGCATGATGACTAGAAAACCGGAGTAAACGTCCGAGCCTCGGACTTAGTACCAGGAAGTTGGCTCTACAAACTCCGATGTATTGATTTGTAACTAGTGCACAGACCACCCACATAAAGGGTATAAAAGGGGCTCACCAGCAGCGGGATCCTTAGACTTTCCTCTTTGGATTCCCCCTGCTTAGGTGAGGACTCCATATGTATTTAGGCAGTAGTAAAACAATTAAAACTCTTTGGATTCCCCCTGCTTAGCTCGCCTCTGAGATACACCTCGGGGCTGTAAGAGGGTTGCCCTTACACTGATCTTCTGGGGCTGGCTAAGTTGCTTGCCAGCATAACGAGGGCCTGAGTGAGATCGGGCACAACATTGGGTCCTAAGGTGGGGGCCCCTCCTGGGTGTGCAGGAGGTGGTGGTGCTGCGGTGGGTGGTGCGACATGGGGTTGGGCAATGGGGGGTGGTGCAGCAAGCAGAGGTACGACAGGTGGTGCAACGAGTGGTGGTGCTACGGGCAGTGGTGCCATGGGTGGAGGTGCGAAGGATGGTGGTACGTAGGGGGGAGATGCGAACAGGGGGGGTGCCGGTGAGTTTGACGGTGCTGCTGAGGATGGTCCTGAACTGGATTGCATCTCCGAGGGTGACGATTGTTGAGTTGCCAGGGGGTGGTTCACAAGGAACGGGTTGGTCAAATTCAAATGCACGTGTTGATCTGCATCCGAGAATCCAGAGTCAGATGAAGGCTCTGGGGGGTGTGCTGGGGTCTGAGGTGTCTGGAAACTTGGTCCGGGGGTGGACAGTTCTCGGGGATGGATGCACGGCGGGTAGATGCCTGGGTGATTGTCTGCATGGCTTGCAAACACGTGATAGGTCTCATGCTTTATGACAATCAGGAGTGTGAGTACGAATATACTGTTAAATCCGCGTGTCGGCGCTTAGCTAGGGGCCTCCGGAAGGGTTTCCGGAGGGTTCCGAATGATTTCTGAAGGGGGGGTTTGTACTCTGGAAACGGAGGGACTTGTCAAGTACACGTACTGAGGTTCCGGTTATTCGGCAGTGCCGACCGAGCAGCCATTCTACGTCCACGTACAAGTGTCCATGCTGCATGCACGTCACTTGGTACGCCGTTCTAGGCTCGGCACGTCCACCACACCATTTGCCTGCTCCTCTATACGCTTCACCTCGGGACTTCCTGTCCTTGTTCTATCTTCGTGCGCAGCCCTTGTTTTATAGACATGCACTCTCTATTGTCCTGTCCTTGACCCATTCCCTATTATCCTATCGTTTATTGTTTTATCCCGGTTTACATTCCTTGTTCTAATTTTACTCATTGTGGACAATAACCACATGCACTGCATACCTTGTTGTTCCACATTCCTTATTCCACATGTCGCTTCTTAACCTATATAAGTAGGACATGCATGTACATATTTCCTCATTCTGGGTATAGACTAGGCTTAGGCCCTTCTACCTTCTTCCCCTCTGTGAAGTCCTTGACTCGGGCCGGCATCATCAGCATCCTCCCGAGTATCTGTCTGTTGCAAATCAGTGGCACGCACGGCAAGTAGGGCGTAATGCACGAGTACGTTGAAGCCAATGCCACTACTCTCGGCCTGCAGGACTTGGCCATTGTCCACCCGACAACCCTTGGCAGTACCAAAGTCCATCAGTACCCGAAGCTTGACAGGACTAAAGGTCACAGATTTGGGATTGGAATCGGAATAGGGACAGAGAGGTGGGAAGTGCCGGGGGAATTAGGACTGTTCATGGTAGAGAGAGGTACGAGTGGTTCGAGGTCGCAGGGACTTAGCTTCAACTTATGTGTTGCACCCTCCTCGATCGTCTGTCCCTAATTTCGGATAGTCGGAAAGTTTACCGGAGCTGAATCGGAAACTACAACACAGAATTAAGTCAATATTCGTACTGGCAAATAGTCCAGTCGACTGGTGACTTATATACATGTATCTAGTCTTGTACTATCTTTTGCCGAACAAAGACAAGGGGGGGAAGAGAGTACAAGGGGCAATATAAAACAAAGAACAAGAGAGTGAGGTACATGATGATCCTGCGCATCGTCTATCAAAGGAGCGGAACCTTGACTTCAGAATCTTCAGAGGTTTGGAAACACAGAACCTTGGAATGATGCATCGGAATCTGGAAAGCAGTTATTCAGGCTTTGAGCGGTCGGAAAGGTCCCGGAAATGGTGCGGGTGGTTGTGGGGTTTAATGTGGGTTTATTTGGCGGCATGGGCCATAACATGTAGGATCTAAAGGAGTTGTATGCATTTTTGTGTCTTGTAGGTTAAATCGGTCGAATATTTTGTCAATATATGCTTCTTGGGAGATCCTTATTGTACCAGCCGATCTATCCTGTTTGATCTTCAAGTTAAGAAGCCAGTGGATGTCTTCTAGATCTTTTATCTTCAAAATATCTTCAAGATCTTCCTTGATGCCCCACAAAATAAAATCGTCTATAGCCATTATAGTAAGATCGTCTATGGCTGCTCCAATGATTGCATAGTCTTTCGACCCATGTCTATAGAATACTGCAGTGTCTGATGCTGATTTTGTAAATCCAATAGAATAAACTGGATTTGATAGACACTTATACCATTCTCTGCCTGATTGTTTAAGTCCATATATGCATTTCTTCAGCAATAATATGTTGTAATGCTTTTCTTCAAAATAACCTGGCAGCTTGCGCATATAGATAGGTTCTTCAAGGGGTGCATTTAAATATACAACATCCACATCCATTTGATGTATCAGCCAATTATTTCTACCCATGATAGTGCATATAGTGTATAATGATGTCATACATATGACTGGTGTATATGTCTTGTCGTAATCGACTCCAAAAGTTTGGGTGAAGTCTTGAGCAATGAGTCTTGACTATGCACAAACTATATCACCCTTCTGATTTCATTTCAAAATGTGAGTCCACTTGCTTCCGACAATATTCACACCTGGTGGAGGTATGGTGAGCTGCCAGGTGCCTTTGTCAATCTGTGATTGGATCTCCGTATCCATGGCTGGGTTCCATGTTGAGTTGTTAAAGGCATCTTTAGTCGTCATAGGCAACTGTAAATCGTTTGATAAATACACATAATTGCTTTCTTTTGGCACTTATAGGTTCGGCACTTATTGCTAGGTAGTCAGATGTATTACTCTCACTCTCTTTAGTATTTAAGTCTGAATTGCATGCAATATTGTTGAGTATGTTATCCTCAACATCTTCGCAGGTGAGGGTGGTTAAATTAGTATGTGCAGTTTCCCTAGCTTGAGATCTATTGCCAGAGCTGGTCCTTGAAGCCCTTTCTTGTAGTAAGTGTATTCTCTCACTTCTTCTAAGTGGGAGAGCTTCCTTAGGTCCACTCACATCTTTCTTACTTGGCTGTATATTTTCTAGATCTTTCTCTGGCATGTGCTCAATTATTTATTCAACATGGCTCTCACCCGGCTGTAGATCACGTGATGCTACCGGCGCTTTGATAGGTGCTGGCACAGGTGGTATTGGCTGATATCTTATGGTTCTTGACACAGTAATCAAATGGTCATCAGTAGGTAGAATAGGAGCTATTGAGGGTTTTTTTCCCCCTCAAATCTAATATTTTGCTCCACAGATACCTGCCAACTATCTGGCCAGTATATGCAGTGGCCATTGCTTTGTGCAGAATGGCCAATCCACTTAGCTTTCTTGGCTCTAGGTAGTAATTTATCATCTTGTTTGATTTTCACATAGACATCTGTCCCCCATTTGTGAGCATCTTGTAAATTTGGCTTTTGATGGTGGACCATCTCATAGGGTGTCTTGTCCAGTAGAGCTTGTGTATGTGTGCAATTTTTAAGATATTTGGCATGCTGAATAGCATATCCCCATAGGAACTTAGGGAGATTTGAATCTAGTAGCATAGCATGGGTCTTTTTGACTAAGGTATGGCTTAGGCACTCAGCCACTCCATTTTGTTCAGAAGTGTCATGCACCATGTACTGATGTCTATTGCCTTGCTTATCTAGATAGTTGTTAAATTCAACACTTGTATACTTGCCCCCTGGATCTGAGAGAAGTGTTTTGATGCACATATTCCTCTGCCAAAGCATCATCACCTCATATAATTTGTATTTGGTGAAGACTTGATCTTTAGTGTTCATTAGGTAGAGCACCGATTCCCTTGAGTGATCATCGGTGAACAAGACATAATAAGATTTTTTGTTAATAGTAATGTGCCTCGCCAGTCCCCATACTTCAGAATATATTTTATCACTGATTTTCTTCAAGCGCTCCCTTGATTCTTTTGGGAGCAATTTGCATGTAATTTTAGCTTTAATACATGCATCACAGGTAAATTTCTTTCTAGCCTGTGAGAGCTCTAAGCTGTAAACCATGTGTCAAGCGTCGGTTACTGACGGACTTCGGTACTGCCGAGGGGTGTTGGCGAAAGGTCGGGCGGACTATGGCCAAGTCCTGCAGGCGAAGAGTAGTGGCATTGGCTTCAACGTGCTCATGCATTGCGCCCTACTTGCCATGCGTGCCACTGGATTTGCAACAGACAGATACTCGGGGGGATGCTGATGATGCCGGCCCAAGTTGAGGACTTAACAGAGGGGAAGAAGGTAGAAGGGCCT
>QLPI01004286.1:0-17430 GCA_003314275.1 Chroogomphus rutilus | reverse complement strand
GATGGTCATGAAACATGTGTTCATGTAAGATCTGAGCAGATAAGAGAGAGAGATTCAATTATAGTGCTCGAAGCGCAAGCGCTTATGGTGCACTCTAACTACAAAACAATAGTACTGCATGAGAGATAGTTATCTACTAAGAACTGTGGCAGATAGAATACGTGATATGAGGAGATATGACAACTGGGTTTTGTGAGTGTAGGGGAAAACGAGACCCCATTCAATTCTGTGGTGTGCTAGCAGGTTGCCAGAACATCACAGATGGCTCATGTCCAGTACAAAATGGGTGGGCCAGGGTTGGCAGTGCAAAGGGTATTTTGGTCAATGTGTTTTGCAGAAACATCATGCTTCAGGGATTAGGGTGTCAAGCAGTGGTCAGGTGCAGCTAGTTCAGAGTGTGTGGTTGGCTGGATTAGGCCTCAAAAAGGGGACCTTCCTTAGCAAGTTTGCATGTATGGTGGTCCAGGGCTGCTTTGCGCATTGGACATTCCTGGCTTGTTGCTGCATGAGCTCCTGTGCAGACGGCACATCTCAGTGTGATGTGTTGACACAGTATAGGTTTGTTGCATTTTTCTTCATTGGGGCAAAAGCAATATCGTGTTATATGTTTGCCTAAGCATTGTCCACAAGATGTTGTCCTCTCGCAGAGCCGTGCAAAGTGGCCAAATCGATGACAATTATAGCATTGCAGTGGGTAACATAGGAATTTGGTTGTTGGGTGGAGGTGACCCCGGAATGCAATGTGGTGGCTGATGCAGCTATTGGTATAGACATGTGAGTTTTAGTTTGCTGATTTTTCCATGGGTGAGAGAGGAGTTCAATCTGTTGGAGTGTCAAGGGGTGAGTAATGATATGATCATTCTGGTTGATGAGAGAGATAATATTGCAGCTGTCTCGTGAGGTGTCAAATGTAGTGGGAATACCATGAACAATGACTGGGAAAGTCTTTTGGGCAATATAGAGCTGATCAGAGAGTTTAGGGAGCCAGTGGTGTGCTGTGGAGGCAAAAGATATATTTGTTCAGCTTCACTGCAAGTAGTAAGCCAAATATCCCCACTCCGGTGTCGACCTGCAGCATGGATTCATGGTGGGATGTTCTCTACATCCTTATTCCCATCTGCATCTGGTGTGTATGATCTTGTTTCAAACCAGCACTCGGCATCTTCAATGGCTCTGGCAATTTCCTCTCCTAGCTCCTCATCAGATAGGCCTGAGAGCACCGGATTGTTGCGATCAGATTGTGTAAGTGTGAGGTCAAATCACATATTGCAGAATGGTGTTTTAGAAGTTGGCTGTGAGGCCGGCAGAGTGGGTGAGGTAAGGATAGGATGGCTGCATAGGTGCATTTCCCAGTGGGTTTCATGATGTTTGGAAGGCCTAAGTGGGTGAAGATAGGATCCAGATGCTTATATACTTTGGTTAATTGTAGGCCATGTGAATCTATAAATGTGGATCAGGCTGTGGAAATGAGGTCGTGGCTTTGGTACAGGGCATCAAAAGAGATTGTCACTGTTTTAGAAGTCTTGGTCTTAAGGAGAGCGATTCTGTATATCAGAGTACTAAGTTGTTTGAGTATGATCACTCCCAAAGACCCAATTCTGGGTAGATGGTCCAGAACACCCCCCCTGCCAGAGCTGGTGGAAGGAGAAGAACATTATGTGGTGAAGAGAGTTCTAGACAGTTGTCTAACATGGGGACAGTTGTACTTCCTGGTAAAATGGGAAGGGTATAGCTACAAAGAAAACACATGGGTAGCAGAGGAAGATATGGTGGCACTGGCCAAGGTCCAAGAATTCTACCAGTCACAACTGAGAGCACCCTGATGGATTCAGACAGTGGCCTTTGACTCTCTGATGGCTTGTGCTTCAAGGATGCAGCACTCTAGAAGGGAGGGTGATGTCAGAGGATGACCCATGTCTTTCTCTAAGCTGAGCACCAACAACTTAGTTGGTAGGCTGGTGGAGCCAACCAAGGTCTTGGCCCAATAACCTGACAACTCTGATATCCTCGAGACCTCTAGACAGTGTGAGGTACACTCCTGGGAAGGAAGGGTGAGGCATGAGATGAGGGGCCCTGAGAGCATTGGGTGAGGTGATGGATGAGCCAAGGATTGGGGAGGTTCTGAGATGACTGCCCCTAATATCCAATGACCAACCGATCTCCCTGTCATGCACTAAGCCAACAACCCCAAGATCTCGAGCGAGGCTCCTGGCATGGTGCTTGCAGGCATTCAGGAGATCATATTGCTGGGCCCAAGGGAGGGGTAAGGTATGTTAGGGAAGCAGTGCATGGGTACAGGGTATATAGAGTACAGGATTCACTAGCAAGGGGCTTTAGGTTTTCCTCTTAGGAATTCCCCCATTGCTAGGTACTGTGTGACAGTTCTTAGGCACTACTGGGGTTTGTCAAGCCCACGATATCGAGCTCCAAATCACTTGGAACTACCGACTGACCGACCGGCCTTTACCCATTATCCCCACTACCCCGAGGTTTTGGCTCGGCACGTCCAGTACATCGCATAAACTACCTCTCCCACCTATCCCTTCTACCTCTCACAATTCTCCCATTTCACGTCCATTCCCTTACCTGTCCTCCCCTGGGACACTTGATATCCACTTATTATTTCTATCACGGCCCTATTGTTTTATTTTCGGCCATCCTCCATTGTTCTATTCTCATCCACTCCTTTGTTATTTTATTCTCAGCCATACTCTATTATTCTATTCTCGCCTACATTCTTTATTATATTCTTGATCAACTGAACAATACTTCCACATGGTTTTTCAGACCTTATTGTTCTCCATTCCCTATGCCACCCTGTTCCACATCTTGCTTCTTAACCCATATAAGTAGTGTATGTATGTAGATAGTTCCTCACTCAGAATATCAACTTGGTTCAGACCCTCTCATCCACTTCTCCCCTGCTCAAGTCCTCCACTTGAAGCTGACGCCCTCGGTACCCTCACAAGCATCACCCCTGTCCAAATCAGTGGCATGCACGGAACAGCAGGGCACAATGCACGAGCACGTTGAAGCCTAGCCACCCCGAACAACCTGCAGGACTTGACCGACTTCTCGGCTTTACCAGACCCTAACAGGGTTGCCCTTACAAAAACCATCTAACTCCACCTCTTCATCAACTTTGGGCTCAGTCATCTCCCAAATATCTGTGGCAACCATCAAATACTCCATCAGCTCTTTGTGCTCTTTGGATGTCATGAAGCAGATATTGTAGGCTTGGGGAAAGTTGTAAGGGCAACCCTCTGGCAGCCTCTGTATGTGTCTCAGAGGGGAGCTAGGTAGGGGAAATCCAGAGATTTATATATATAATTACCTAATGTACATGTGGGGCTCTTACCTAGGTAGGGGAAATCCAGAGAGGAAAGTCTAAGGATTCCACTACTAGTGAGCCTTCCTTATATACCCTTTATGTAAATGGTCTGTGTGCCAGCTTACAAATCTATTTACTGGAGTCAATAGAGCCATCTCTTTGGTATTAAGTCCGCATCTCTAGCACCTGTTCCAGAAGCTAGTTACCCGTGCTAAGCTTATCTCGGTCTCTCGCTTGGTGGTCCTTCAGACTTTGGTCTTTTAGCCTCGGAGTTAGGCAGAGTCTGAAATAGGGCTTGGACCTAGGTCAGGCTTTGGAGAGGGTCATCCCCTGACAGCAGTCCTGAGTAAGGTGACTGACCTTGGTGCAGCATTGGCACATCAGAGTCAGTGTGAAGTACCATGTGGTGGCATCTATACCCATTAGTGGGGGTCCTGATGGTGGTTCCAAGTAGGGTTTCACTGGCATGGCAATGCCCTGGGAAGCAGGAACAGGATGTCTGAATTGGGGATCACCAGTCCTGCAAGTCACTTGGGGAAGAAGGGTATGTAAGGCTGTGGTATAATGTCCTTGGAAGACTTTGTTTACCATGCATGTGAGTGCTACCATCCTTGCAGCTGCATACCAAGCCAAGACATTGTCATCTTTTGGTCTTCCATCTAGCATCAGCACAATATGGCTCTGGATAGTAGGGTCAAGGCCTTGGCAGAACTTCATGACTATAGACCATCCATCTGTATATTCAGCCTTCTTGACTAACTCTTCTAAATTGTCGATGTATTGATCAACCAAGTGCTGGCCCTAATGGTACTGCCATGACTCTAGTTGGTTTATCATGTAGAAGTGCTGCTGAAAGGCTTCAGTGAACACCTTCCAGTTCAGGTAGAGAGGCCTGCTAGTCTTTGCTTTGTGGATGAATACCCAGCTGATAATGGTCACAGATCTTCCTGACTTCATAAAGGATGTTGCCCACAGAATCTAGGACTGTTCATTGGAGAAGTCACTCATACAGATACTAAGGTAGAGGGTGCACAACTGCAGGGATACGTGCCCCCTTGCATGATTACCATCAAACTCAGAGGGCCTCACAGGGTCGTCCATCCTCTTTATAGGCTGGCATGCATGGGTCGGGAGTGCCATAACTAGGCTCATTATGGTGGCCTGCAGTACTCTCAACATTGTCTCCAACTCCTGCTTCTCTTGCCTCTCCCTCGATAGCTGTTGCTCTATAGCAGTCAACCAGTCTAATACTTCTTGAGCTGAGAGCCAGTCCATGGGAGATAATATGATTGGAGGATGAGAAAGGACTACTATCATTATCACTGCTGAAGAGATTTGATTTGGGGTAGAATGGTAAAGGCAGCTGGTACTTGTGAAGAGAGTGTTCTACTATAAGGGCAACCTAAGCAGATGTTCTACCCTAAAGCAGTGTACTAGAAAAGGGGGATCCAAAGCATTAGTGTAGGATCTATGTACATAGGACTAGCATACCTGGAAAAGGGGGGTCAAAAGAGAACACTCTCAGGAACCCCTTGGCCTCCCTAACTATGACCACATATGTACTGCAGCCATGGTGTTCTACTTGTATCAGGCATAGCACCCCATAACATTTGGATGTGGAGCCAGGGATGCCAGCAACTGTTGAAGGGACAAATGATAGCCACATGTGATGTCTCCTGATGGCAGCTGCCAGCAGTGACACTCATTTGGCATGTAGCTTAGTCTGGCAGTTGGGTGTGTACTGGATGGGTCTCAGTTAGTAGGTATGGTCTCTGCTCAGTAGGCCTTCTGTTGGGATCTGATCTTTAGTGTTCCCCTGACAACAAGTCCCTTGTCTGCATTTGGTCCTCACTTTAGTACATTCAGTTCATCACATACTCTCTTCTCACTTCACTTCATTCACTTCATTTACTTTGGTCCATGTACAGACATATATCCACACTTTCTATATCTTCCTTATGCTTCATATCTTCCCATTCTGAGTTTGCCTACTATGTCACCCTTCTTCATCTCCTATGGCCTATGATCTGTGTTCATGTTTCCTATATAAGTCATTTATTTTCATGTATTATCTCTGTTCAGAAAGCAAATTAAGCTACACATAGTCTTCTGTCTCTTAATAAGAGTCCATATTCAGTCCCAACATCTTGGTCCAACCAAACAATCCTCCCAAAATCCAGTAATATGTTGGATTAAGTAGGTGCAATGCAAGCATGTTAAAGCCAAGTCACATCTGCTTTGGCCCATTGGACTGAGTCAAGAACCACATTATCTTCCCATTTATTAAAATATTGCTCACACTTTAACAGGAACCTTCCCTTGGCTGGTCATACAGGCACTTGGCCAACTGACCAGGATTGTATACGTGTTACAGTGACTCACAAAACCGGTCCAATGTTTGGCACTTTTCCCTTGCTCCAAATTTTATAAACCAAATAAAAATCTATGAAATCTGAGAATATTCTCACAGATACCCCTGTATCTCAGCTTTCTATTGGTATCCTCATGTTTATGTAATAAATTTTATTGGTTGAGATATTGCAATTTTTTGACAGTGACTCATTGGACCAGTTTTATTGCCTTCAAATGTGTGATTACAATCAGAGGTATAGTTAGGTTTGTATGGTCACATGCCTTGTGTTGGAGTTATAATTGGGTCATGTGATCACAAATAGTTTAACATTGAACAAATAGACTATAACAATCTTCTTCAATAAACCATGAAATCCCTCTCTTATGTTTAAGTTGACTGTATCCTTTCTCAGCTTGATGCTGGCCATTCCACCTCCCATATTCAACTCTCTAGTAGTGTAGGCCATGCCATCATCTGCAGACTTCCCTCTAAACCATGCCGTGACCTTCCAAAAGCTGTTGGAGGATGCCCATCCAAGCTTTCTCCTGCTAATATTTGACATGCTGTCCACCTTATCAGCTCTCAAAAAGCTCAAAATACAGTACAAGTTACCAGCACCCTTTAGGGAATCATCAATGTACCTCTCTCCACTCAAACTGTGAGCAGGAAGCTAAAAGAAGCTGGATTAAAGCCTGTGGTGAAGAAGAAATGGCCTATACTCTCCTAGAGACACAGGAAGGAGAGGTTAGATTTTGCTGTTGCTCACCAGCATTGGACTGTAGAGGACTGGACGAGGGTTGTGTGGTCAGATGAGACAAAGGTCAATAGGCGAGGGTCATATGGAAAGAAATGGGCTTGGAAGAAGGCAGGAGAGGGGCTGAGAAATAGGCTGGTTGAGGGAACATTAAAATTTGATAGAGGTTCTGTGATGGTTTGGGGCTGTATGACATAGGATGGGCCAGGATATGCTGTCAACATTGATGGAAGGATGGATGGGGATCTATGTCCAGATTTTAGAGGAGGATCTTTGGTCCAGTCTAGAGCACTATGGTAAAACTTTTGCTGACATTATTTTTCAACAGGATAATAATCCAAAGCATACCTGCAAAAAGGCCAAGGAATCGTTTGCAAACAACCATTTTGAGGTTCTTTCATGGCCAGCACAGTCTCCAGATCTTAATCCAATTGAGCATCTGTGGAGTCATCTGAAGAGGAAGCTTGGAGAGTACAATCAGCCACCAGGAGGGATGATAGAGCTTTGGGAGAGGATACAGGAAGTTTGGGACAAGATAGAGCCTTCAGTGTGTCAGGGATTGATTGAGAGTATGCCTAGGAGGGTTTTAGCTGTGCTGAAGGCAAAGGGGGGATATACCAAATATTAATTATAATGAGTTTTTGATCATCTAGACAAGAGCAGCAAAACTGGTCCAATGAGTCACAGTCAAAAAATTGCAATATCTCAACCAATAAAAATTATTACATAAACATGAGGAGACCAATCGTGTATGTACTATACCTAATAGTGAAAGTCAGTGGGAAATCATATGTAGGTCATTGCTATGCATCTAACTACTTATCCTAGCTCTAATGTCTTTATCTCTCCATTTCCAATGCATATAGCTGCTGCTTCCCATACCCATCAATTTTCTCTCTGTCTGACTCCCTCCATAGCCATGCCTTTCCCTCCTATTACAACAACACCCATAGGTGCCATACTTGAACTATATTTGGATCATTGTAAAATAATCAGTACTTTTGATATTGAATATATTTACTTAGCTTGATGATGATAAAGTAATGTACTATCTATGTACCAGTGTTAGATAATACAATACTCCACCGTTGACCCTCTTTCCCATTATGGCTATCTAAGTGCCAGGTTCTGCATCTGGTGGGTATTTTGGCTTGTTTAAAATTGGGACAAGATACTCACAGGATTTGAAAGAGGGTCCAATAAAATGGAGTCAACTGATGGAAAAATGGAGAAGCATTGTATTGATAGTATGAAGAGATTAGATTGCTATTAAGTTATCTCTTCACGCAGCTCAACTCTTCTTCGTGTGAAACCAGCGTGGAATATACATATATGCACGTATATGCATCCTTGGTTTGCTTGCCTCCACTCCGAATTGGTTTTGAAAAATCAGAGTATCACTGATACATTCCTTAAAATTCTCATAATCATCATTGTTCGTAAAAGAATTATTTAGTGGATGCCAATGTTTAAAAGATTGAACAATGGCCACAGTGAACGACAATCAATTAGCTCCGAAAGAGCGAATGTGTTTTCCAAGCACATCAAGGCCTAATTGGATCACCCAGGCACCTAGCTATCTTTTCGTGACACCCCACCACGCAACCCCTCCCACGGCTCCACCAACGATTGCAAGTGGCGCGGGAAGATTGAACCATTCACATGCGACAAACGTCGTCGCAATGATAACGACCCACCACCCATCCTGCTCAAGGGATGAGGTGACAGCAGGAATGGACGCTTCGGAGCCTGGAGATATGAAACCTACTCGTAAGAGGCGGTATGTGGCTGCAAAAATCTAGGCCAAATTAAAATGTTATATGTTTGAATTCCTCAATCAGAGAAACACTGACAAGTCCGACAGCTGTAGCATTCAAACCTCTTAATACGCTTCGTGTCGTCGAGAATGCCCGCCATTTTGTGTATAACGGTAGTAGTCCCATCTTCAGAACGATGCCTGGAAGAAAAATCGCCACACAACCTAAAAGCCCACCGAGAACCGGCTGAGAAGGAATTGTGAGTACACCAAGGAAAACGGCGAAATTGAATATAGGGCCGGGGATGGCTTGGACCACAGCGAAACCGAGGAGAAAGTCGCGCGCATTGACCCTGAAGTGGTAGATGGTGAAGACTCCTGTGCAATGGCGTCAAGCGTTCAAGTTATAAGACCTACCAGCCTGGATCGACGGTGTAGGTTCGCAACAGCGGGATAACTACGGGACCTCCACCCTAACCGTAGGTAAATGTTTGAATCTGAATAGGGTACATCCTGTTACTTACGAAGATGATGGTTCCTGCTATTAGCAAGTTGACAAAGAAATGAAATGCCCGCTGAGACGCAACCGTAGAGCGCCAAACAAGAACCGTTATAAAAAATGCGATGAACAAAGCAGTTCTACCAGGAAGAACATTTAGTGATGTACACCGAGATAAATCAATAACTGACATGATTAGCCCATTTCTCACACTAAGATAGAAGTATTGTGACTGATCAGGTTCATGAGCAGGCCTTGTCTCATTTTGTGGCGGAAGATTCTGACCGACGGTAGAACGTCGAAGAGTAAGGGAAGAGGGGGTGGGCTCGGCGTCCGTCGTTGGTACAATAATCGATACCTTTTCTGTTGGAGATGGTAGAACAGGAGAGGGGATTGCCGGCTCAGGATGCTTGACATGCTGCATTTCAATATCTCCGCCAGAGATATTGCCAGATGTCGTGAACACAACACCTTGGTGACTACCTCGCTGAATCTCCTTAGACTGTCTGGACTGTTGCTTCGACATTCTCTTCTCCCGCAGAGCAATCACTGTATCTAATACAAGGGTCGCAAGCCCGCCGACCACCATGAGTACCGGGTACAACCACTGTGATTGGTAACAGGTTGCAAAAGCTGCAGTCAAGAGGACTTCGATGCGTGTCAGGGGGTCAGTAATAACCTTTGCAGAAAGGTCGTAGGCTGCTAGAGTGATGAGACCCACTGCTGCACTATTGAGACCCGAGAAGAGGGCGAAGACGACATCAGGGAGGGTTTCGGGAATATGACGGACTCCAAATCCCAACGCAAGCATTGTCACGGCTCCTGGGGCTCTAAATATATATAAAATTTGTGCCATGTGTATTTTATCCATAGTAACATACGTGAGTAGTACAAAGGACAGAAGTGCTGGCACCAAGCCACCTCGTAGTAGGGCAATAGAAAATGCGAGCTTTTTGAAGAGTGTTAGGACGGGGCATGATCCGGTACTATTTATCAGGAAATACTTATACGCCGCACCTGCGAGAAACTCGGCCCTGGTAGCGCACTTCCGAGCGCAAAGAGATCGGTGAATGTTTTATCGTCTACCCATTTTTCGCGAACGACGAAGATCTTCAATATTAATGATACACGTTAACATAAGCTCATCTTGCGTTCTCTTTACGAAAGCTACCACCTTTCGCAACATGACAACATTAGCTGCGGGACCTCCAAACGCAAGAAACCCGAACGGGCCAAACAGACGAACGACTTCCAAGCAGCGTAAGGTAAGAGACCGGTGTTGGTGTGGACGACTCTGAGATATGCTGGCCATCGTAGAGGTCGAAGGACATGAGCACCGAATAAGCGGAGTCTGAGAGGCGATAGTTCGAAGCTCACGAGGACGGTCACATGTCTTGTAATACCGATGGAGCTGAACAAGAATCGAGGGAAATACAATTGTTTGGCTTGAGCTAAAGTAGTACTCGTTGCAAACAGATGAGATATTACAAAGAAAGTGTGACTATGGTGACGCAGCAAACCATGCCAGTCGAATTATTCCACCAAAAAGTCATGTCGCCTTTGTTGGAGAAACTATACGGCGTAAGTCCTTAGTGCGAAAACTAAAGGGCTGTGGCAGTATAGAGTACCGTTATACATCATATGTATGTAAAAGATGAGAAAAACTATCTACCAGCTACCAGGTGAAAATACTGTCACTGTTCCCATGATTTGCTTTGAGTGACGAGCAATGCACTATTCACGACACTCCACCACACTCAAAGGAGCTAAAAGCCCTAGGTGTGATGTCAAGGCAAGATGTTTGAGAATACGACTGAGAGTAATATGCTTCTGCTTCGGACCGGATTACGGCATCTTCGGACCGTGAGTGCCACTCACAATCTGTTGAACTTTATGTCACATGGCTAGATTCTTCCATTTCGGGAGTTCTCAGACATAACAGATCGCAGTTAATCACCCTCCTCTATTCTATTGGTGCAGTGTGTCTCAGATGAACTGTTGAACGAGGATGACAAAGATGACTAACGAGCGCAGCACTCCCGGACGGTTATGATATTCCTAAGCAACAACATATTGCTTTCTAATGCACACAGAACGGGATCATCATTTCTTCTTAGAATAGTATAAAAGCATGGACATTTACAGCAAAACATCTCAATCCCAATATAAGACTGAGATGTGAGTACATACATTTCAATCTAAAGATAATAGTCGCTAACTCCATAGTTAGCTTATTCTTTAGGTACTTCTTATAACAATAACAGAGTCACAATATAAGACTGAGATCTTATTCTTTAGCATCTATATTAATCATAACACAAGATGAACAACAAGTGTTGTAGTATTTTTTTTTATTTCTCTTTCTTTTCTTTTCTTTATTATTATCCTTATGATTATTTTGGTATACTAGTCATACCTTTTTGTGTTAAGCAGTTGATTTTAGGTCTCATTTACATTGTTTTCTGGGCATATCAGCAGGGACATTTCAAAAAGCCACTGCTGCAAATCTTATTTTCATCTCGCAGCCCTACTACTCTTTACCTCAATTGCACATGCTTAATCCAAACTACCATTCTATCCATAGACAATGTGACAAGTCCTGTAAGGGCAACCTACTCAGGTACTGATTCCAGTACCTGCTGAGAGACCAACAGTGGGAAACACCACAGCCCTGCGACCTACCCAGGGCCTAACCTTGGGACTTGAACTCTAAGTTTACCCACAGGTACTACCAGACACTGGTAGGAAGGTCCAGAAGTAAATATATAAAAGACAATGTAGCTAAATACATGCAAGCTGCTTACCTGGTAGGGAGGTCCAGAAGAGAAGAACCAAAGGACCCCCTTACCTAATCAGTGACTGTATAGCTACTGTGACTGTGACATAACAACCCTGTCACAGTCAACAAGGAAGACAGAAGAATATTTAGGAGAAAGGGTTACAGTAAAAATAGGAAGAGGGAAGATAGAGATATGATTAAAGAAGTAATATAAGCAAAGGAATAAGAGAAATAAAGGAAGGAAAAGGGGATAAACCCGTAGTCCCCTGACAAGTCCATTCTTGTATCCCTCCCGAGTACCCTGTCTGTTGTAAATTAGTGGCACACATGGAAGAGTAGGGCACAACACATGAGTACATTGAAGCCAAAGCCACTACTCCTGGCCTGTAGGACTTGGCTGCTCCTGTCCGACATCTCAGCAGTCCCAAAGTTCATCAGTACCTGCAGCTTGACAGTCGTCCTAACCCACTAGACCTCATTCATACCGACCTTCATGGCCCATTCAGAACATGCACTCACTCTGGTTGCCAATACTAGATAACTTGCATTGATGCCAACACCCGATTCCACACTGTATACTTCCTTTGCACAAAAACTCAGGCCTTTGAAGCATTCAAATTGTTTAAAGCAAAAGTCGAAAACCACTAGAACCAAAAGATCAAATCCATGATTGACGATAAAGGTGGTGAATATATGTCAAAATCATTCCTTGATTTTACAAATCAATGTGGGATTGTATGCAACCTTGCTCACACTACCATATTCATTTAGTTGACTGAGAAGCCTTAATGAAACTTACATTCAGATGTTCATTGATAAATGTACAGAGGGGTTCTAGTTCTGAATTTGAGAGCAAATACAGAGGAGCATGTGGTATTTTTGTGCTATCTTAAAGGCTGATTTCTCAATCATAGGGATGGTGTGGACCTACAATGTGTGAGGCTTGTCAAAATTTACCATCTCATCCTTGTTCCTCTTTCGGAGAGCCAGGTATGCTTTCCTCCTGAGATCATTGTCGTTGAATTTAACAAGAGCCAAGAGGCTTGGGGATCCAGGAATTTTTTTGTAGATACATAGACTCTGTGAAGCTCCCAGTATATGTACAGAAATATGTGGATTGGTAGTTCAAATGCTCGCAAAAATACTCAATGTCACCAGGATTTCTAGCGAATTCCTATTTCTAGAATAGTTTGTATTTCTCGGGTCCAAACTATTATACATTCTGTTTAGGCCAAACCAAACTCCACAATACCAGTCTCGCCAGTGTCGTAGAGCTTGAGGAACTTCAGACCGGCTTCTTCACTGTATGTTATGAAAAAAAAAAAAAAAGAATAGAAAATCAGAATGTGAGCTACTATTTATAGTACGAGAGTTGACAACAAACCCAAGTTTCGTAAACTCTTCAAGCGTTCTTTCCTTCGAGTTCATCATAGCCATCATGTGTAGGTCGAGGCTATACTGGACAATTCTGCCAAAACCGTAGTTTGGAAGCAGGGGTTCAGGGGCCTAACCCCACGGAAAGAATAATAGTAAATTAATGATTCACGGTTCCTAAACGGGGAAAGAAACCCCTCACCTGATGATAGTCCACCTCACCTGAGTGCATCCGATTCACGTGCTGGAGAATGTATTCATCTAAAGGCATACATGGAACCATGTTCAAAGAGAATGTACGCAGTCAACGAGACACTACGTACGAATGAGGACTTTGCTACCAAGTTTCATAACCTTCCTGATGTTACTGAGAATCTGCACGGATTCCGGATCTGGCCAATCGTGACTTTGTGGTCTATCAACATCTGCTAATTTCTAGTCTCGAACGAAGCCCTACATGATGTGTCTGAGCTGTAAGAGGATTAGCATGAATACGTCAGGAATTATTTTTGGAAAATGACGTGTAGCTCACGTACATAATATATATCACTCCCTTCCACCGGAGAACCTGCGAAGAAATCAAGTACTTGGAACTGGACACGCTGGGTCTCTATCGCTTCAGGATATTCTTTTTTCCAGAACTGTCCATTTCAGAGTCAAATGTTTGAAACAGAAGCACATTTTTGGACTATAACTCACTTCGCGTCCCCGGTCAATCGTTCCCGGCAGATCGTGGATGACGAACTTTAGATGTGGGAATGCCCGAGCAACATCCATGCTGGCGTGTCCAAGTCCCCCAGCGACGTCTGAAATAGTGGCTGTGCTCGGGAGGTTATTCCATGGGTACGCTGTGTATTGGAAGATTAATTTTGGACTAGGGAAAATATGTGTTTGAGGATCCCAAATGCTCACCAGTGATCAATGCGCTCGTGCCTGTAGCTCGGCCCCAGCCAATCATGGCACGGTCGATTCGCTACGCAAGAAATAGTTAAAACGGAAATGCATGGCATTAAGAGAGCACTAACTTTGCCATAACTGGGCTAAAAGGGTAGGAGGACGAGTAAACAACATTTGAAGAAATCACCGAATACAGCGGGGATAATAGGTGGAGCAGTTCACAAAGGACCAAAAGATCCGGGATATTTGTACATACATTCTCTTGGTACCACTGAAACAACGTCATCTTTTCTGGAAAATTGTACACCTTCGTAACGGGTGCCAAGTCAGGTGCATATGAAGGTCCATACTTCGGGTCTGAGAGTGCATCATATAGGCCGGCAATGGTTTTTAAACCCTCATCTGTACTGGTAAGGAGAGTGTAGAGTAAATGTATATTAAAGGATGTACGATGAGTGGAACTCACAGGTGCAAGCTTATCGACGACACCTCGTTTCCGGACTCGAGAAGGATCGAGAGTCTGTTGTTAGCAAACACGTCCTTCTTGACTAAAGGGTAAACGTAAGAAGTTATGGAAAGGGTATTGAACAACCCAATGAATGGCTTACTCTCCCTGAAGATATGTCTCGTAGCCAAGTACCTCATTATCCTCCCCAATTTCCCCACTTCAATTCCCGTTGTGGAAGCAAGCTCGGAAAGAGTAACTCCGCGCTCTCCAGCATCATTGAGAATGTCAGCAATTTTCGTCTCTGCGGCGATGCGAATGCAAGCCGATTCATATCCCTTCGTTGTGAATGTTACATCGACAGTAAGGAACAGAAAATCAAAGACCTTACCGCCATAGCACGCTAAATCTGAGGCAATGTCAACTAACGGTCCGAATCTTCAGTGTTGGATTGAACGTACGTTGACCATGCTGTGTGCTGGAGGGGCGACAATAGCAGTCAGCTGAGCACACGCGCCCTCCAGCGTCTGCACCGCCCTTTTCAACTCGAGTCCTGGCAACACACTGTCCAAGGGATGTGGGGCGACCGAATCAAGGGATGGTATGGCGTATCCCTGTTTGGCATACTGAGATTTTACAATCTCTACTGAGGAGGAAATAAGTGCTAGAAGATCGTCGAGCTGAGTATCAGACGGGGATGCTTGGGGAGACATGTTTAGAGTGACACCAATGAAACACTGTCTTCATATAGTGTCGACCCTGGCATCTTGTGATTGACGATTGAATATGTTTGAATTAGTTTAGGAGGTTGTAATATGAGAACAAGCCGCTATACCAGGGATGGTTCAGCGGCAAAAAGAGATAACGATATATATTTACCAAGTGCTCGTCTACAAATTATCTGCTTCCATGATTCCTCGCTACTTTCAAGGCACCCCCTATAGCTGTGGCCATAATCATCGATCACCGTCGTCTTTTATCGTATTAGATCCCGGAAGTAACGCCCCCATAGAAAATCCAAAAAAGTGCCGGGATCCGGTCTTGTGTTAACCTTTCTGAGCCATTATTCACAGTACCTGACTCATATCCCAGAAGGGAATTCGTATAACCTCACCGAATCGGAGAATTTCAGCTGAAAAACTGAGGCTTTCGGTATTCAGTGACTGTTCAAATTGATGTTTCGAGTTACCTTCTATTCTTCGTGAACCCTGCAGGCTGTCTTAGAAAGTTCTTTTTTTTTCCGTAGTGCAACTGGAAATCTGTCCAAGATGGTGTATTACTTACAGCGCAGTGGAATGCTCGGTCTGCATTGAACAAAACTGCAGACGCAGTGAAAGCGAAAGAAAGGGTACCACTTTGTGAAAATCAGAGTTGTTTTTTTTTTTTTCTGAAAGAATTATAATGGTATTAAACGTGATATAGGACCACTGTGGGTGTTCGCACAAGTTGATTTTTCAAAAGTAAAAACTGAGTATTTAGTACTACTGTTGGAGTTGGCGACATGGCAGTGTGACAAACCGCGTCACCCCGGTTGAACCATTATTCGCCGATTGTAGTTTTTGCGTAGTCGCAAAAACTATTCCTCTTTTGTTTCCCTCTTTTGTTTGCTTATTATAGATATTCCATTGTTATAAAATAGTATATAAGTAGATACATCACCCACTGTCTTCCCTCAGTCGTTTGACCCACACAAACACTGAGGTGAGATACTTAGCTAGCTTATAGTCTTTTTATCTTGCTCACTTATCTAGTAGATACTCGTTACTCAGGAGTCGCAGGAGCAAAATAGCAGGATATCTCCGAGATACCCTTGATGCCGGGCAACGCACCGTTATTGCAAACATCAAACCGACAAATGCGCTAGGTAAAATATAATAGCCGTTTGACCCACACAAACACTGAGATACTCGTTACTAGTCTATATAATATTACAGGTTATTGGGCCCAGCCGCTCCCTACTTCAAAAAGTACTCACCCTGATGTCCACTGCTTTCACCACCACCGACCTCCTCCCCTCCTCAGTCCCAAAGCTCATGCCATCTGGCTTGAACTGGACCGCATTCGCCATGCGTTTCCAGGATGCCATTGAGGCAAAAGGCTTATGGGGATATTTTGACGGCACAGCTACTTGTCCCGTTCTCAGCACACCTCCTAAGCCGGATGAGGAGCTTGCACTTACCCAGTGGATTAGGGAGGACCGTTCTGCCAAGGCCCTTCTCACGCATCGCATCCCTGACTTGACCCTGATTCGAATTCATGGGAAGAAGTCCCTGAAAGACCGGTGGGACCTCATCATGAAAGAATTCTCTTCGAAAGGTGCTTTCGCACAAGCGGACTTGCGTACCCAATTCATAGAGTCCAAGTGCCCTGACAAAGGCAATGTGCACGAATTCCTGGATGAGTTACGTGTCAAGAAGGAGGAGCTGGCCACTTACGGTGTTGTCATTGATGAAAAAGACTACTGTTCCACCATCATCAAATCTCTTCCGCCTCACCTCTCTGCTTTCGCTTCAAACCTCCTTGCCGGTGAAATATTATACAGCTCCACTAAAACTATCGACCCCGATGAGCTGATCTCACTGGTTTCTGAAGAATACGAGCGTCATGTAGCACAGAGGTTGTGCCGTACTGGTGGCAACATGTCAAAAGGAAATGACAAAGATGAAGCGATGTCTGTCTTACCGAAATGGAAAAGCAAACGCCCTGAGCAAATGCCACGTGGTGCATGCTGGAACTGCGGTGACAAAGGACACTATAAAGACAAGTGTCCCAAACCTGCCAAGATGTCAGCAAATAAAAGCGGATCCCAGAATAACAGTGGCACCGCAAACATTGCTGTTGCATCCGACCTTGAATCTGATATGGCCTTCATGGCAGACGAATTCTTTGATTCGGACTTGAACGCTGAAAGTACTGGAGATTGCGAAGGAGACTGGTTTTCTGAAGTCAGCGACAATCAAGACAGTGAATACGAGATGAAGCAGTCACCTGAAACTGACGAGAGCGATGGATTTTCGCTTGCCAGTGGTAACTTGAACCACCTCAATGCTGATCTGAATGACGCACATGCAGTATGCGTCGAAGTCGAAGAAACACTGGGAAGCTCACCTTGCGTTGAAGTCTACGACTCAGGGTGCACTACGCACATTACTCCTTACCGGGACGCAGTTCAAAACTACATCAAGATAACTCCAAGAGCGTTCCAAGCTGCAAATAAGCAAAGCTTCAGAGCAGTTGGAATG
>QLPI01004282.1:0-10062 GCA_003314275.1 Chroogomphus rutilus | reverse complement strand
GAAAGGTGTAAATAAATGAACGCAAGAGGTAAAAAATCTAATAGTAATATTCAGCTTAGATTTTAAGTGATTAAATATTGGGAGAGGGCAGAGATGGACTAAGAGAGAACGGTGGTCAAAAAGGATAGGGCCTAGCTGTCTCAACTGTTTAACGAATGAGTGCGAGATTTGAACTTTGTATCTCTGGGGAATGTATCTCGTGGGTTCGAACCTCGGCGAAGCCATTCTTTTTTGTTTACTTTTGGGATCCCGAAAAATCATGATGTAATTCTGTATATCATGTGACTGATTAAGTCAAACACCTCTTAATACATACATACCATCACACTATGACAGTGTTTTCGCGTTTGATTCCTACGATTAGCACCGCATATGCCGTGCAATCCCTTGGAGCACTCATTTTCGCACCGCAACAACAAGACAAATATTATGATTCCACTGGTGCACTTGGGTTTCTGAGCTCGACCTTCGTTTCTTTATATTATCCTGCCCTGATTCTACTCCAACACTGGGATCGATCAGACAATCACCATACCAGTCTTCCCAACAAAACAGACAGCGCAAACATTGCCAGCAATGATGAGATGGCAGTGTTATAATAACTGCTAGTTCCATACCTTCTCCACAATCACCAGAAAAAAAGGGACTGATGAGAGGGAATGCCAGATAAGTACTTCAAAGACTCATCCATGTTCATAGAGACCCTGGTTTGGCTGTGATGAGCGACCGTGCATTCAGCACTGACTGCTAAGTAGCAATATGTCTCTTTTGAGTCTATTTTTAAGTGAAAAAGTGACTACAGCATCATAGCAACTGCCCCTCAGGTGATGCTGACCACCTCACCTTTTTAACAATATAAGCCACCGAGGGATATATAAACCAAAACTAGAGGGCAGGCAGTTTTATACTGTAGATGTCGCCAAACCATTACAGTTCATGAAAGGTCCTCATATGTGACTTGATAAATAATATACAAGGATGAGATTGAACGTGACCTTGCTAAAGGAGCCAACTTTTAGTTACATTTTACTATTATATCTTAGCTATATGCAGATCACCCCACATCCTCATATTTTTTACTTATCAGGCTCTGGGCAGGGGCAGGGCCACGCTCTCGTTCAGGGCTCAGGTGGCTCACTACGGAGATGATTCCTGCAGGCACAGCTATGTACCTTTGACCCAGGACTTTGGCTGCTTGTGCCGAACGTACAGAATCTGCCATCATGGAATTCTAATCTCCGCAGTAGACTCCGCATCGATTCTCCAAAACATTCGGACATCGGCAACGAAGAGAAGAGATTGGTCCAATGTCACAGTTTCCAGGATCATCATCTACCCAACATGTTGAAAAGGATATCGAAGTAGCAGACCCACCGCCTGATTCCATATCTTGTCTTTCGTTTTCTCCAGTGGCGGAATATCTTGCCGTCGGTAGCTGGGACAACAATGTAAGCTTTTTTGTGACTTTTTTTTTTGATCTTACTAGGCATGTGCTTTCCGAATAATCACTCTTGAGTGGTGTGTGAGTGAATGAAAGTGAAATGCCACGTGCCACACACGATTTTTGCTTGGAACGCCCACGTTGATGCTTACGCCCGTTGATGCTTTGCACCCCTCAGGTGCGAATTTATGAGGTGGGCCCTGCAGGGCAGACGAGAGGAACGGCTATGTACGCCCACGATGCACCTGTTTTAGACATATGCTGGCACAAAGTACACACCCCTGAGCTTTGCTTGTTGTGTTTTGTTTTCTGTCAACCTAATCATGAATGTGATCAGGATGGCTCGAAGCTATTTTCGGTGGGGACTGATAAATTAGCACGTGTTTTCGATCTTGGGACGGGTCAATCTTCACAAGTTGGAATACATGATGCGCCTGTGAAATGCTGTCGGTGGATCGATTCGCCCTCTAGTAGTGGTTACCTGGTGACTGGGAGTTGGGATAAGACTATAAAGGTTTGCACCCTGCTCGTTTTTGCTTAGTTGTGAAGGTTCTGATGTCGCGCGTGTGATAAGTATTGGGATCTCCGTTCATCGTCTCCTATAGGCTCTGTGAATCTTCCGGATCGCTGCTACAGTCTTGATGTTGCATTTCCTCTGATGGTCGTAGGCATGGCTGAGCGACACATTGCGATATTTAATCTACATAATCCCCAAACAATACATAAAGTAAGAGTTTGTATTTACCAAAGCTCTAATCCGGACAATACAACTTTTATGACAGATCACGACGTCACCACTAAAGTGGCAAACACGATGTGTATCTTGCTTTCCCGCTGCAAATGGATACGCTGTTGGGAGCATTGAAGGACGTGTGGGGATTCAATATATAGATGAAAAAGACAATGGGTCAGTCCACCTATTCCTATTTGATATGAAACGAATATTATGGATGGTTTATTCACCCTTCCTCGTAGTTTAAACTTCCTATTCAAATGTCATCGAAAGGAGAACACACAAGCGAAGACTACACAAGTATTCTCCGTAAACAGCATCGTATTCAACAAAACATCCGGTTCATTCGCTACCGCCGGTAAATAAAAAAAAACCTATCCATATATTTATGCGACATCCGTTGATTTAACATTTAACATTTTCTCTCCCCGTTTCAGGTTCTGATGGAGGCGTCCACTTTTGGGACAAAGACCAGCGTTCACGGCTGAAATGTGAGAGTGAGATCGCGATTCGACCCCCTCCCCCCCCACTTCCTGAAAAAAAAAATTTTTTCTGCGGCACCTTTTTTTTTGTGTGTGTGCTAACTAACTTTGGATTTGCGCTCTTTCTTTTCCAGCGTTCGAAGCAGCACCAGGGCCAATCACCGCAACGGCTTTCAACCGCACAGGCTACCTCTTCGCATACGCGATCTCATACGACTGGTCGAAAGGTTATTCTGGGAATACCACCGGTATATCTAACAAGATTATGCTTCATCCGTGTAAGGAGGAGGAGATAAGGAAACTGGTGGTTTCGAAGAAGTAGAAGACGTGCTATAAAACTGAAACCCTGGAAATTGGAAATTGGAAATTTGTATATGGGGCTCCAACTTGCCACTGATCTGCTCGTTTTTTTTTTTTTTTCTTTTGATCCTTCTGCTGGTTCAGTCCCCTGTTTGTCTTTATTTTATTTTATTTTATTTTTTATGCAGTTTTTTTTACTCTGTTTTGGATGTACACTATACTCCCCAACTTTTTCGGTACGCGCTTGCAAGTACCTCTGAAAATATAAATTCACATGATCTGAATAGTTTAAACAATTGTCATCATTGAAAACTTGAGCAGTGTCGCACTAAAATTAATGAGGCGGTACGATCTTTGTGAACTTCATGTTGCTTGCGTCTTGTTCCAACACTGCACAAAAAAAAATAAAAAAAATATTCGACTCTGTTCGATAGGTAATATCCATACCTGATGTGTCCTCCCTGAAGTCAGGTTCATCAAAAGCAACGTCCTCATCATTTCTCATTTCTACTTATCACCAGCTCTCATGTGATGCATATCCGCAGTAACCCCACAACTTCCTAACAGGTCTTTCATTCTTGAGTAACTCCTCGCACCAATAATTCAAATTCAACACGATGTTTGCAATAGGGTTTTTATCAGTCGGGCCTACGATGTTCTCAGATATTGCTGCTAAAATCAAATCACTATCCTGTGTCAACTCATACCGCCCTCAACCATAACTATCCTCCTCGTTTATGGCTACAGAAATTGTGTCAAACAACGCGCGCAGAAACATGGAAATGCATTGCTGCCTTGGTGAGGCTTGCACAAAGGGAATAAATATGGTGAGCTGTTAATTCAAGGTCTAATTCAAGGTCAACGGCCCCAAATGCGATCTATGTCAATGATTAAATGAAAAAATGTAATTTTGGTCTTGCTGTTAATTATTTAAATGTAATGGGGTATCTATAATTCAAAATCTCATTGGTCGTAATGGTCTTCCGTTATGAGGGCCTAACAAGTCAGTCAATCAGCTATACGATCTCGAAAGTCCACATTGAAAATAAGCAAGGGGCACCTAAATCATATTTCGGACAATCTTTGAATATCAAAAAAATCATTAGTAAAAATGATGGTTACAATGTTGATTAATTGAATTTAAGACCTACTTGCCCACCATCGTTTTGACGTAATCTTCTCCCCAGCATGCAGGGGATAATATACCAAATCTCCCTCTTTAAATCTATTTTGTCCAATAATCCATAAAAGCAGCGGTTCGCCTTCGCTATCGTCCGCATTCGAGTCGTTGATGAAATTATGCGCTATACCAGTTCCACCAGGAAATCCTACGGCATCTCCCTCTCGAACGGGGTGAACGTGTCCGTTAAGCCACACTAATCCAGTGCCACTAACAATGTAGACAAGTTCATCCTCCAGACTATGCGCGTGTGGATCTTTGAGAGATGGTACATAATCAGTTCATAACGATAGGTGTAGGTCGAGGGCAGCAGTGATCTTACCGGAAGAACGAGTGCCCGGTGGAGGTACTTCAAAATTACACCCAAATCTTCCACTCAATCCCGTCTCTTGGGATAGACTCGTGGCATTAGCGAACAATTCACCTTCACCGATTGAGTCGAGCTCTGCGATAGCATTAACCACGTTGCTCGGTCGATACCCTTTCTGCGGTTCCGGGATGGATAGATTTCCCCTCTCAGGCGAGACGCTCGGCACTCCCGGATGGGGGCCTAATTCCCCGAGGGCTGGTGGGTCAATCCATAAAGTCTTACCCTCCTCCGCAGTTAACGTCGCCCGATCAATTTCCGGATCAAGTGGGTAAAAAAACGATTCATCCTCGTGCTCCTCATGCGCCATCAAAAGCACAAGGTCCTCTCCCGCACTCCCATCCCTATTCGAATCATTAATAATCGTATGCGCGACTCCAGTTCCACCTTTCCACCCCACAACATCCGTCGCATCGAATGGAAACGTCCACCCGTTTTGCCAGAGGAGTCCACGGCCTGATATACAATACGTGATACTGTCTCCTATTCGTAAAGCGACAGGACCTGTAAAGATTCAAATGTAAAAAAATGTATCTGAATATTTTTTGAGTCGAAATAGTAATTAAAATAACTACGCATACGGGTGGTACGAGATCCTGGAGGAACACGTAGATATGTTGCCTGCATATTCCCTGATAGACCAGCCTCGCGGCCTAAGTGGACGATTTGGATGCCCTCGAAACTCGGGCCTTGACTGGCAGGACTGGCAGGGTCCAAAGGTTTCAAAAGGTCCGGAACATGAATCACACTCGGAGGTGATACAAGCGGGGGCGGGGTCACGTCGGTTGTGTTCTCTTTGTGCTCCTCCTCTTCGCTGGTGGTGTTCTGCAGCTCGGGAGGTATTGGAACAGCAAACTCGGTTATGTCTGGCATGGGGAGTGAAGCCGGAGTATAATCCTCATGCTGATATGGAATGTATTCCTCATCATCAGAAAACTCTCCTTCATCCTCACCGTTCTCACTATCCTCAGAATCCGGATGTGAATCCGAGCTTTTTTGCTCGGGAGGTAACGACGAGTCTAAAGATCGAAACTCTTCAGTGGATACAACAGGATTAAAAATTTCTTCTGTATCCTGATAATTTTCAACCTTTTTTTCTGCGCTTGTTGGGTCGTCAGGTGGGTCAGGATCCATTCCCTTGAACGTGGTGGCTTGAGAAGAAAGTGCTTCTCTTTTCAGAACTCCGCAATTCCGAAAGTGTTGACTACTTTTTCACACGCCGTTCACATGCAATTGCAATTTATATTGAATGTTATTCCCTACTTATCGAATCTATTTGCAATGTCCATAAGTCCAATACCCACGCATCCCGATCGTTCTTCCGTAGAACTTCTCATCCTTGGTGCAGGGTGGACCTCACAGTTTCTGATACCTCTTCTGGAGGAGCGGAAGCTCAGTTATGCAGCTACCACCCGCTCTGGACATGGCGACACCTTGAAATTTGTGTTTGATCCCAATTCATCCGATACCCAGCCTTTTCATATACTCCCTACCGCACAAACCGTCCTCATCACATTCCCTATATACGGCACAGGAGGCTCAAAACGTCTGCTCGAACTCTACAAAGAGACCCATCCAGATGCAGACGGGCATTTTATACAACTCGGCTCCACCGGTATCTACGATGTGGGTTCACCACCCATTGATTTAGACTGCTAGTGAATAACCTGTAGGGCGGTCCAACCTTTCAAGGTGGGAATAAAGACGTGATCTGGTCAGATCGTCATTCCCCGTACAATGAATCAAACCCAAGAGCGATAGCAGAAGATGAACTGCTCTCTCTGTCCTCTTCTTCTTCCCCTACCACAGTGTTGGAACTTTGCGGCCTCTGGGGCGGTGAACGTTCAATGAGAAACTGGGTCAGTAGAGTGGCGCCTACTAAGGAGGCGCTGAAGAACAAGGTTTTTGAGTCTCACTTTTACGCTGTTACTTACTGAGGCTCACGAGTCTTCAAGACAAGTATACACATGGTCCATGGGTTTGATGTTGCGCGTGCGATTTTGTCAGTTCATGATCAATTTAGCCTTGCAGCCGGATCTCGTTGGATTGTGACTGACGGCAGGACGTACGCATCACCTTCAGACACCTTTTTTTTAATGCACAACTCCCATTCTCTTAGATACGATTGGTGGGACTTGGCCAGTGCCTGGGGAACCAGTGGCGAAGCGAATCGCGACAAAGTGCCCTCGGGATTACAACCAAAGGTAATAGTTTCATCATCATCATACAGTATATTGTAATGACGTAGAAAATCTCAGTGGGTTCGGGAGCTAATGGAAGAACACAACGTTCGCGCTTTGCCACGTAGTCCAGAGGCGCTCGGACGAGCTCTTGATAGTAGAGAATTCTGGTCCACCTTTGGTTTATCTCCGGCTCGCGCTAGGCTCGAAAGGGACTGCACGTGAAAGAAATGGGCCATCAATCACATTGGAAATGTGTAGCAGGTCAAATTTAAAAAAAAAACCTGTGTTGAGATGAATTCAAAACAAAAGAGCCATGCTGACGCACCATATTAATATACCAACCACGTCTTTGCTCGTTCTAATGCTTCATCCCATCCACCACTCTCTTTCCTCTCCCACAACTGGACGCTCTCGATCTCATCACTGCCAAGGCGAAGTCCGTTATACAGATGCGGAAACATGCCATCACCTCCTCGGTCGCCGCAAAGGTCGGCATTGGGACTTTCCCATCTTACATCCTTCTCGATAGCATCGAACGGAATTCTGAGCACGTATACTCGCGCGTCCTCAGAGAAGAAACGCTTGAGTGTCCCTGGAATTTGGACGGCAGTAGAAAGATGTATGAAACCTGAATTAGCGTCGAGATTTGAGATTGGGAGCGCCTCTGGTAAAGGCTCAGGTGGTGGAGATGACGATGGGACGAGTTTATAAACAAATGAAAGCTCGTCAGACATTACTGTAAATGTCCTCAGTTACGTAAGCAAACCGCAGGGGGCTCATATGGCTCGCTGTTCGCAAGCTGTCTTTCGATGTTTTAAATGTCTAGAAATAACTGCAGACCGTGTCACGGGAGCCGCGGGACCTTTCTTTGTCGCACTAGCATGTATTCTTCTGACAGTGGGCACAGTGACATTCTGTGAGTTTTTTGTTTTGTTTGACCTGTTGACGCGTTCACCGTTGATACATTAAACTCGGCGCGTTTTTCGCAGTTGAAGTAGTGGCACCGGCTCTTGCTTTTGGAATCATAAGCGTGCCTGTGTGCATTCTGTTTACTACGAATATGTTTGCGCACTATTATTACTCGTGCACGGTTCCTCCGGGCTTTGCGGACGATCCGTTGCCGACTATTACTACGAGGCAGGGAACGAGCTGGTTGTGGGCGAAAAAAAGGGGGTCGAGGAGTGGTGTGAGGTGGACGGATGATTTGGTGCTTTCGGAACCGAAATTTAATAAGTGCAAGAGGTGTGGAGTGCAGAGACCTGAAGTACGTTTTTTTTTCTTATTATTGGAACTTGGGTGTTTAGAGTCGGATCTTTTTTCTTTTTTTTATTTTTTTAAAGAGGTCACATCATTGTAGGATATGTAAACGATGCGTGTTGAAATACGATCATCATTGCCCTGTGAGTCATATGTTTTCAAATAATTCGAGCTCTGGTTGACATTCTATTCAGTGTAAGTAGAGGTTATCTTGATGGATTTACTCGTTTTATGCTCCCGTATTTGGGAATTTTAGGGGTCAACCAATGTGTGGGGGTCCACAATGAACGGCATTTTATCCTTTTCATGTATGTATTAGTTCTTCCGTCCTGTGGGTCGTCGGTGTTATTGCTAATTGCAGCTATCATACATAGGGTATACCTTGTCGTCTGTTCGTTCTGTTTTTCGATTCTGGGATGGCCGTTCCTCTGGGAATCATTCCAATTTTTTGATAATGTGAGTCCTCTGACTATAGAAATATAGAAATACCTTTTCCGTCATGACAAAAAAATGGTTTTTTTTTTTCAGTGGCCACACCGCACTCCATCATGGACCTTTCTCCTCTCATACATTCTTTCAGTAGTAATCTGCCTCGCTGTCTCGTTCATGTGTGGATGGCATCTATGGAGTATCGCCAAGGGCGAGACAACAGTTGAAAGCCATGACTTTGACGCGTACCGCAAGCTCGCTCGATCCCGAGATGACGTACGTCCATAGTGCAAATTCGATATTTTTCAATTCATACAATTTATTTATTTTTTATCCATGCTTTTTTTTATAGGTATTTGTCAATTCTTTCAACCTTGGGTGAGCATGCTCGATCGAGTAAAACCTTAATTTAATCATATTGATGAACAAAACATCAAAAAAATTGTTTTTGGTATAGCCCTCGAAGAAACCTTGAGCTCTTTTTCAACGTCGGACCCTCTGGATAGTACGTGGCAGCCGACTTTGAATTTCATCCCACCGTTTTTTCTTAAAAAAATTTTTACTTTCCGGCTACACACACAGCCCATTATATGTACTTCTCCTTCCACTTCGTACTGCGCCGTATACGGATGGGACAAGGTGGAGTAAACGGGCGGGGTTTGATAGACATAGTGGTATTGGTGAGGATGAGGAATATACAGATGAAGAATGATGCTCGAGCCTGGTTTTATTTATTTATTAATACAATTTAATATGGGAGCGGCATTATCACGTCATGTGTGACCTTTTAACTTTCAAAACGAGACTGTTTTGTCGACATCACTTGAGAGGAGAATTTTATTGGAATCCCCCCCCCCCTCCCCTGCTACTTTCCAGGAACCACGGGTGCGAGTGCACTGTGGTCATTGGTGCTGGTAACCATCTTCAGTGACTACAGACTATAAAAGCCACTACTTTGACAAACGACTTATCCAAAGTCTTGCGGAAGGATAGTCAACATCGTAGACTGAATTTCGGAATGAGCAGCTCTTGTATATTGTAACACATGAATATCCTGAAGACTGAAGTCAGTAACCACCTCATGCATATATGTTCAACCACTTTGGTCCGAAATAAATATATCAATGATTCGCCGTAAAGCATATGGTATTAATACCCGATGAATTTGACCTTGACTTCTTTATCTTGTTGCCTCTCCTCTTAACATTCTATCCCTCACCGCATTCTCATCGTGAAACATGACATCATGGAGGTCCCTTTGCATAACACCCTTGTCCATGCTAATATGTACATAGAAAGTTAATGAATCAAGGTAGGATGATATATAACCAAGTTCCATAGTTCTATAACTTTCCCTTAACAGGTCCCGTGACATGCATATCTTTCTTCGCCAGCTCTCTAAGTTCCCGTCGTAAAATCTTCCCTGATGCACTATATATAGGAAGCAAACGTCATGAGTGAGTCAAAGTCAGTCGCAAAAAAAAAAAGATAAGATTTTTTTTTGCTTCACCTCTTGGGTATCATGTCGAGCGGCACCACACCTATATCAACAACGTAGTGAGCAAAAATCGGTACCCATCACTGCCAAAGAAGATCATAAACGCTCAGAAGAGCAAGAGAACGTACCGCCTCGTAGATATTTATGACGGGCCACCTTGGTCTGTATCCATGCCTGGATCTCGCGACCAAA
>QLPI01004280.1:0-24411 GCA_003314275.1 Chroogomphus rutilus | reverse complement strand
GGGTAAACGAGTGAGGGGAAAGGAAGAGAGTGTAGGGTTGACAAAGAATAGGGATTGGGGAAAAGGGTGATGAACCAGGTGTACCGAACCGAAGCCATACACCGTAGAATGATGTGAATGGGGGTCGGTTGGTCGGTACTGCCGAGTAAGTAGAAGCACGATGCATGGTCGTGACAGTTGGTCAAGTCCTGCAGACCGATCAAGGTGGCTTGGCTTCAACGTGCTTGTGCATTGCACCCTGCTCTTCTATGCGTGCCACTAATTTGGACTGAACAAAGACCCAGGAGAGTGCCAAGAGTGTCAGCCCAAGTAAGGGACTTTGGACTAAAGAAGAAAAGATAAGAGGAGGTGAACCAAGTCGATGTTCAGAGTGAGGAACTATCTACATATATTTGCTACTTATATAGGTTAAGAAGCAAGATGTGGAACAGGGTGGCATAAGGAATGGAGAACAATAAGGTATGAAGAACCATGTGGAGGTATTATCCACAGTGATCAAGAATAGAATAAGAAATGTAAGCGAGAATAGAATAATGAAATATGGCCGAAATTAAAATAATCAGAGAGTGGGTGAGAATAGAACAGTAGTAAATGGCCAAAGATAAAAAAATAGGACCATGACCAAATAATAAGTGAATAATAAATGGCCCAAAGGGAAATGGGTAAGGGAAGGGATGGGGGATGAGAGAATAGTAAAGGATAGAGGGGATGGGATGGGAGGAATGAACCAGATGATATACTGAATGTACCAAGCCAAGATTGTATACCACTTGTCTCTGGCATATGGGTTTAATTGATAAGGGTCGGTCGGTCAGTATTGCTGAGTGAGCTGGAGCTCGGTGTCATGGACTTGACATTTAACTCTCATCCACAGAGCAACAAGGGCCTTTAGGGCTTGTCAATATGGATGATAAAGACAAGTGTCAAGTACCATACCAAGAACACGTCTATTCGGCAATGCCGACCGAGCAATCACCCCATATCCACGACCAAGTACCCGCGTTACGTGCATGACACTTGGTACACCGGTTTCGGCTTGGCATGTCCACCATCCACACTCCCTGTCCCCACCCCTCGACCCCTTTTACCTCGGGACTTCCTGTCCTTGTACTATGCTCGGTTACAAACCTTGTCTTATAGTCTGGCACCCCCTATTGTCCTATCTTTGGACACATCCTATTATCCTGTCTTTTATTGTTCTATTCCTGCTTTGCATTCCTTGTTCTAATTTTGTTCGTTGTGGACAATAACCACATGCTCTGCATACCTTGTTGTCCCACATTCCTTATCCCACATGTCGCTTCTTAACCTATATAAGTAGGACATGCATGTACATATTTCCTCATTCTGGGTATCGACTAGGCTTAGGCCCTTCTACCTTCTTCTCTTCTGTTAAGTCCTCAACTCGGGCTGGCATCCTCAGCATCCCCCCGAGTATCTGTCTGTTGCAAATACAGTGGCACACATGGCAAGTAGGGCGCAATACACGAGTACGTTGAAGCCAACGCCACTACTCTTGGCCTGCAGGACTTAGCCATAGTCCGCCCAACCTTTCGACAACACCCCTCAGCAGTACCAAAGTCCGTCAGTAACCGACGCTTGACAACAAGGCCTACAGGTATGCATTTGCACTTCATATGGGCACTTAATTTCAAGTGCCAGAGAATACAAATGTAAAAGAGAAAAGTACCAAAGAAAAACAAAAGTGCAAGTCCAAAGCAAAAATGCAGGGGAATAAAATCATACCCCAGTACCTCTTCTGGTGAGTTACCACTGCAATAATCACATGCACTTTTCAATCCCCATCAGTTTCCTATATCCATCCACCTTAACTCACTCCAGTGGCTTGGTGAGTAGATCAGCAGCCATGTTGGTGGTGGGAATAAAGAGAGGAGTAAGCATGCCACCTGCAACTTCATCACAAATCCAGAAGAACCTGCAAATCAAGGTCTTTCATTCAACCATGGTGTTCAGTGTTTTTGACAACAGAGATCGCAGACTGGTTGTCAATTTGAAGGATAGAGTGTGAATCAGATGTATATCCAAGTTTACCAAGGAATTGTCAAAACCAAACCACCTCCTTTCTAGCATGAACAGTAGCAACAAATTCTGCCTCAGTGGTAGAGAGGGCTACTATGGTTTAAAGTTTGCTTGACCAGCTAATTGCACCTCTGCCCATCTTGAGAAGGTACTCACTGGTAGACTTGCCATTTTCTGGGTTGCCAGTATAGTCAGCATTGGTGTAGCCTTCAAAAAGTTCACCTGATGGTGAGGGTGCATAGACAAGCTAATAATCCATGGTCCCCTTCAGATATTGGAAAAGGTGTTTGACTGCTTTCTAGTGTGCCATTCTAGGGTTCTGTCAAGCACTGAAAGTGCCAAGATTGTGTGGGCTGAGTACTAATGCAAAAGTACCAACTTCACAATGCTGGCAGGGTATCGGCCAAGTCCAATAGACCAAATAGATGTGGCTGGCTTCAATGTACTCATGCATTGAACCCCATTTTCCATGTCTGCCACTGATTTCAGAGAGAAGAGTAACTTGGCAGGATTGTGAGGGTGTCATCCCAAGTAAGGACTTCAGACAGGAGGATATGGGCATTGTAAAGTTGATATTCAGAATGAAGAATTATCTGCATCCATATGCTACTCATATAGGTTAAGAACTGGAGGTGGAACAGGGTAGCATAAGATATGTAAAAGGGATAAGGTATAAAAGGCATGTGGAAGCATTGTCCACAATGATCAAGAATAGAACACTAGACATAACTGTCAAGTACACATACCGAGAACCATCCACTCGGCAATGCCGACCGAGAAACCATTCCATATCCACGACTAAGTGCCCACACCACATGCATAACACTTGGTACGCCGGTCTTTGGATAGGTACATCCACCATCCACAACTCCTTGTCCTCACCCTTCAGTCTGTCTCACCTCAGGACCTCCTGTCCTTGTATTATCCTCAGTCATGACTCCATTGTTTTATACTCGGCCACTCCCTATTGTCCTATCCTTGGCCACATCTCTATTATCTTATCCCTTATTGTTTCATCCCTGTTTTGCATCCCTTCATTCTAATTTTATTCATTGTGGACAATAACCACATGCTCTGCATACCTTGTTGTCTCACATTCCTTATTCCACATGTCGCTTCTTAACCTATATAAGTAGGGCATGCATGTACATATTTCCTCATTCTGGGTATCGACTAGGCTTAGGCCCTTCTACCTTCTTCCCCTCTGTAAAGTCCTCGACTTGGGCCAGCATCACCAGCATCCTCCCGAATACCTGCCTGTTGCAAAACCAGTGGCAGGCACAGCAAGTAGGGTGCAACACACGAGTATGTTGAAGCCAATGCCACTACTCTTGGCCTGCAGGACTTGGCCATAGTCCACCCGATCCTTCAACAACACCCCTTGGCAGTACCGAAGTCTGTCAGTACCCAAAGCTTGACAATAACCAAAAATAGAACAATAGAATATATGCCAAGGGAAAGCAGATCGGGGCATAAAAGAATAAGCAAAGATAGAAGGGATGGAGTGAAGGGGAATGGACTGAGTGATGAACCAAATATACTGAGCTGAGACCATATACTAGTGAGGAAATGACTTGTCACTTGTGTGTGGGATTAAATGTTAGAGATTGTTTGGCTGGTATGACTGAGTGAACCGAGGCTCAGTGTCATCATGTACTTAACAGGTTCTAGTTGAACTGGCACAAGACTCTAACAGCATAGGTAATGTCAGAGCAAGTTGAAACTGACAAATACATCATGGAGCCAACCACAGATGCATATGGAATTTTCTCTATCTCAACAATCTCCTCAGGAGTAATAGGAGACATGGAGGATGACAATTTCAGACCTGGGTTTATGAGTGTGGTGATAAGTGCATTGTCTGTGTTATGGCCTGTGCCCCTCAAATGAACCTATTACAGTTTCCACAACCACCTACACCTTTCCAGGGATTTTCTGGCCATGATTATTAGGAATGGTCCCCCAACCATACTTTCCATGATTCCTTTCAACAAACCAAAGTTCCACAATCCTAAATTCCTGCAATTCCATAACCATGGTTCTGCTCTTGTGATAGGCATCTTGAAGGATCACTGCATACCTAATTCCCTTGTTCTTCATTTTCTATCAATCCCTTGTATTTCCTCCTTCCCCTTGTCTATAGACCAGACAGTATAAAATACAAGGACAGTTTACATGTATGTAACCCCCAGTTGACTGGATGATTTGCCAGTACAAATATCAACTTAATTTGCATCCTAGTTTCTGACTTAGTTTGTGGCTCACTTCCAACTTAGTTCCTCGCAGGTTTCTGACTTTCCAAAATTAGAGACAGATAATTAAGGAAGGTGTAACACATAAGTTGAAGCCAAGTCCCTGTCACTTCAAATACCCAATTGACTAGTTGTACAAGTCTAACACCATGACCAACTACCATCCTAAGTCCCGGTCCTTCTTCATCTGCTTTCTGTCCCTTCCATTTCCTCATCCTTAACCTTTCAACCTTTGACCCCCTTACATCTTCAGAACCTCATTCCCCCTACAGAATCCTTCAGAAACCTACAGAATCTTCCAGTGTCATTATTCAAGTACCTGACATGCTGATTTAACAGTCTGCAAGGTCGTAACGATCAAGCATGTCAGAGATGTACTGATGCTGTGAGAGGCAGAGACATCATTGTGAGTGGTCCCAAGTGATTTCAATGCCAAGTAGGCTGGAGGTAGGGCCAAGGTCATGTAGCTTGAACCATTTTGCAACTTCAGTCTTTACATGTGAGATGGGAGATATAGATTTGGATGCAAGGGTGAGATCATCAACAAAGACAGGGACAAACATTTTGACATCTCCATGGACCCAGATATAGATGCTGTATGAGACTTTATGCAAGTGAAGCCTAACTCATGTAAAACAGTATCCAGATTCTTATTCCATACCCTGGGAGACTGTTTGAGCCTATAAAGTGCCTTGGGAAGTCACCAAACATGATCTGGTCCACCCCGGTAAAATCCCTCAGGCTGCTGAAGGTAGACCTCTGTGTCAATTTCACCATTCAGGAAAGTGCTAGAGATGTCAAGGAATTCAAGTTCCAGGTCCTTGATGGCAGCAATGGCTAGAATGGCATGAAGTGCAGCAAACTTGGCAGTGGGTGAAAAAGTCTCTGTGTAGTCAAGTCCAGGACACTGACTGTAGCCCTTGGCCACAAGACGAGCCTTGTAACACTCAATGGAACCATCAGGATGATGTTTGACCTTGAACACCCAACAAAAGCCAACAGCTTTACAACCAGAAGGAAGCTTGACTAGTTCCCAAGTGCCATTTGTCACCAATGGCTGAATCTCCTCCATAGCAGCATCAAGGTAAAGCTGACCATCAGGCCATTTCAATGCCTCTGCAAGAGTTCATGGCTCCATCCCACTGACTTTGAAGACATACTTCATGGCAGCAACAGGAGATAGCAACTCATCTGGATGATATGACACAGAAGTGAGACCAGCTGCCTCTTCAACAGGCTCATCCTTGTCCTCATCATTGGACTCAGGAGAGACATTGTGATGAATTTTGTCATGATCAATCTTTCAGAACTCTCTGAGAGGATGACAGACATGAGTGCTATGACACAAAGGAGGGAGATCAGGGATGGATGCAGGGAAAGGTGGTGTATCAGGTGCAGGGAGAGGTGTATATCAGGTGCAGGGAGAGGTGGTGTATCAGGTGCAGGGAGAGGTGGTGTATCAGGTGCAGGGAGAGGTGGTGTATCAGGTGCAGGGAGAGGTGGTGTATCAGGTGCAGGGAGAGGTGGTTGGTTTTGAGTTGCTACCACTTCTGGCATATCTTCTGAGACATCAATACACTGTGCAGGAGTTGGTATAGGATACAAATGAGGTAAAGGGGAAGATATAAGGAAGACATGCTCATCAAATTCAGTGTCATTGCTGATTAGAGTCTTGCAAGCTTCAGGATTCCAGAACATCTAACCTTAGACACTTTTAGGGAATAGAGAATGCTCCCTATTATTTTTAGTCATTTTTTTGAGCCAAATCAGCCTGCAGAATCCAAACCTCCCCTCAAGAAAATTTCCACTTAAATCAGCCATATCTTGGCAACAAAAAATATCATAACATTTTTGGCTGGCCAATTAAGAGTGAATTACCTCCAGTAATTAACTCTTAATTATCAAGGAGATTGAACTTACGTATAATCATAAAAAAATCTATATTTTTACCTATCAATGTGTGGACCCACAATATACAACAACTATGGAGCCCATTACCTAAATCTACAAAAGTGGCTCCAAACTCGCACCATATGTGCACCTGATATATGACACAAACACGCCACATGTGTGCATATACAGTGCATTGGTGTCAATGTGTTAGCATATATTGGTGTTGTGTTAAATCCATGTGTTGGCGCTTAGCTAGAGGCTTCCGGAAGGGTTTTCCAGAGGCTCCAAATAATTTCTGAAGGGGGGTTTGTACTCCATAGGCGGAGGGACTAAAGGTCGTGGATTCATGATCGGATGGGGGTGGAAGATGGAAAGCACCGGGTGGTCTAGGACTGTTCCCAGTATAGGGTGGTTTGAGTGGTTCGAGATCATAGGGACTTGGCTTCAACTTATGTGTTGCACCCTCCTCAATCATCTGTCCCTAATTTTGAAAAGTCGGGAAGTTTACTGGAACTGAATCAGAAACTAAGATGCAGTATTAAGTCAATATTTGTACTGGCAAATAGTCCAGTTGACTGGTGACTTATATACATGTATCTAGTCTTTGTACTATCTTTTGCCGAGTAAAGACAAGGGGGGGAGGAGAGTACAAGGGGCAATACAGAACAAAAAACAAGGGAGTAAGGTATGTGATGATCCTGTGCATTATTTATCAGAGGAGCAGAACCTTGGTTTCAGAATCTTCGGAGGTTTGGAAACGTGGAACCTTGGATTGATATATTGGAATTCAGAAAGTGGTTATTCCAGCTTTGAGCAGTCAGAAAGGTCTTGGAAACGGTGTGGTTGGTTGTAGAGATTAATGTGGGTTTATTGGCGGCATGGGCCATAACAGTATCCTTCCACTAGAACTGAGCCCTCGAGGTCCTAAGCTTAATCTTGCTGTGAATTGAGCAGAGAAGAGCGTGGGACTATTTTTAGGTGTATTGGGACATAAGGTAGAAGACAAACGGTTTCCGCTACATCACATGACCATGACATTGTCATGGTCACAGCACAAAAATTTTCATTCTCAAAAATTTTTTTGATGGCAATTTTTTTGAAAAAAATGATTGTGCTACACTATACAATATGAGCCCTGTCCAACTCAGCTAGAATAGTATCTGGCATGTTGCCAGATCCTTGTGCAAAATGGTGGATATGACACTTGAGTCACGTGACCTTAGTGGAATCCATATGTCATCTACCTTATCTGTGGGAATGTCTTTCTATATATAGAATATTGCTCTATATGGGTGCTTACATCAGTGCAAAAAAAAACTATTACCAGTGGGAATAAATTTCCATATATGAAATATTTCCTTATATAGGTGATTACATCAGCGCAAAAATTTTGTGACCAAAATTTTTTTGACAGTGTCAGACTGCTTAAAAAGTGTAATTATGAATTTTGGGAAGATGTTTGAAAGTTTGGATATACTACATTTGCAATAGTGAATTTTTTCAAAAAGTAAAACCAACACTATGTACATATAGTTCTATGCCATTGATCTGTGGTCTTAGAATAATTTTTTTGTTGATGTTGCCAGATCCTTGTGCAAAATGGTGGATGTCATGCTTGAGTTATATGATGTAGGGAAAACCGTTTGTCTTCTACCTTAATAGGTGTTTTTTCCAAGCGCCCATCCAATACATATATAAGGGGTCTTTTTCTTCTCCTTGAGTTCCTTTCCTGCCCCCACCCATGTCTGGACTAGAACAGGATATCAAAGTGGAAGTTTCAGAGCAGGTGCACACTTTCCAAGCCGAATGTGTGGAACAGATTCGCTTGTTGAAGGAGGAAGGGGCGCAGAAATTGGAGGCTGCCTGGAGGATCTGAAAAAATTGGAGGGGCAAAGTCCGAAAGCCAGAGGGAAAAACAAAGGGGGTAGATCAGAGGAGGAGGAGGGAGGAGAGGGATAGAGCCATAGAGAATGATACCAAGGCTCTAGAGTTTGACCTTCTGGCCAGTCGGATCCAGAGGATTTACCATCTTGGGAGGGTTTTGTTGGCCCATTGGGGTCTAAAGATAGGGATGTTCCTCAACAGGAGACCAAGTCTGAAGAATATTTGGATAGTGGTGACCCTTCGGATGTAGAGTCCATCTACTTGTCTTCTGGGGGTAATCCAAGGGGTGAGGAGGATGTCTCTATCATGCCTGTGGTCAGGACAAGCACTGTTGTGGGGGATGTGGAGAGGAAGCATCAGAGATGTCTCCAGAAGGATGCCCAGATTTTGGGGGCACAAAAGGCCTTTGAAAATCAGGTGGCTTGGGATGTGTGGGTGACCGGGAAGGAGGTGGGTCTTGGACCCTTTGAGTCTAGTCGCCGGGTGTTAATTCACCATCGTCCTGACTTGTACCAGGTTGCCAATCCAGGGATTCCTCCTTTGTTGAGGTTGGAACCCTGCAACAGGTGTCTCAAATGTGGAGAACCTTGTATGTGGACCACATTGGTCAAGACCTGTGTTCCCTGTTGGAAGAGCAGGGTAGGGTGTGAGGTTGGTGGGGTGCCGATTGTTAAAGGGGCGACCTTGAGAAAGAGGAGGCAGGAGGAGACAGAGGTTCCCAAGGCATCCCCTTTGAAGAGAATGAAGGTTGAAGTACTGGTCCCTCCCCTTCTAAAGAATGGGGGTGCTACAAATGATGACATCCTGAAGGAAATAAGGGATGGTATTTTTGCTCTCGTGCTGCCTTAAGGAGGTTGTCGGATGCCTCTGAGATGTGGAATGCTATTAAAACGGATGGTTGGGATTGTCTGACAAGTGTGTGGAGATGTGGTGGTCTAGTCTGGAGTCGTCGGGTGGTGGCGGGTCGGTTGACTCTGGCATGTGGTATGGGGAAGGCCACCTCTAAAAGGAAGAAGACCCCCAGGGGAATGGGTCCAGCACATGGTGCGGGAGATGTGACACCCAGAGCAGGGGGGTCTATCAAACAGGTGGTCCCAGTGTGTGATGCAGAGGGTTTGGCACCTGTGATGGGGTGTCTTACTGAAGAGATGGTTCCCGGGGTTGTAACACTGGTGGTGGGGCCATTTCCTGAAACAGTAGTTCCGGGGATTGTGGCACTGATGGCAGGGCTGGTTCCTGGAGTGGTGGTCCCAGTGCCGGAGTCAAGCGGTGGAAATGACAAGGTGGGGGTGGATTTTTTCCAACAGCTGGATCCTTCCGATGCTGATCTGGAACATTCTTTGTTTTACGGTGATGACTGATGATGTGTGTTCATATTGATTTGGAATTAATGGTATTTTTCATGTCAGAGGTTTGGGGGTCGTGGTTGGCGTGGTCACACTGGTCATAGCAGTTGTGGTAGTCTTGGTTGTGGTGATCGTGGTGGTTGTGGTAGCTGTAATGATCATGGTGTTCATTTTCACCGGATTGTTGCCTGGATGACAGTGGTGTCGTTGGAGCTTGGAGGATATCCTGCAGTTTCGAGCCTTGGTTTGAGCCATGTCAATTAGTTCAGCTCGTATTAACATTTTATCAAGAAGGGTTCTAGTCTAAGAGAATCTATGTACTGTTTTGTCTAAGGGATGGTACAGAATTCTGCAATGGTCAGGGTTCTTCCTGAGTGGAGTTTTTCAGAGGGTTGGATTGAGCACTGAGTGAAAACTGCTGGCTCCATGATACCAAGAATCAGTTAGGACAAATATCTAAACAAGTAGTACTCAATGCCCTGTTGATCGACAGATCATAGTGGGTGAGCATATAGTGTCCTTGCAACTAGAATTCTGACGGAGTTTGGAGGGTCAGAGTTTGGAGGGTCGGGGTGTTTCCATAGAAACAGGTCAAAATCTTTTCGACGATTGGTCATGGGTGGTCATATTCCTGAAAAGGTTGGACACATTGTTTGTTTTACTTCCTTAGGCACAGTTGGTGTTCAACACGAACAACTGGTGCCGGAGTCGGGAGCCTAGCTTCTTATTCCTCGGTTTCTGAAGCATCTAAAGTTTTGGACTCTTCTTCGACTTCCTCTGTCACAGAGGTAGCATGCTCTTTAGTGACTGTAGTGGCAGATCTTGGGCATTCCTTGGCTGAGTGGCCCGATCTGCCACAGAAGAGACAGAGGTTTTGTTTGAAGCAGCGTTGCTGTTCTTGCAGTGTAAGTTTTCTGTCTTTTCCAATTTTGGATGAAAGATCCGTGGTAGTCCTGCTGCCACTGGACGGGGTCGTGGGTTGGCCTGAATTGGCTGTCTTATTGCCTGTGTTAGGGGCTGAATATGTGGTCATGGGGGTCCTCCCTCTGTTGTAGGGGCTGTCAAAGTTCTGGGTGGAAGGGGGCTCTCTGGTGATTTCCGATCATTGCTCCCAGTAGCGGGCATTGATGGATTGGGACAGGAGGTGGAGTTAGAGCAGGCAGTGGGGCTTTCCTACTCTGGAGATTTTGTCCTTGATCCTGCCAGGGAGTCCGTTGTAGAACTGGCAATGAAGTGAGCATCACCCCAGTGGACGGGGGTGGCTAGTCGATTGAATTCAACTATATATTTTGTGATATGCTGATTATTGCACATGCAGAGGTTCTCAAGGTCTGCTTTGGCCTCTCCTTCCAGGTTGTGGGGGCCAAAGTTGGTTTTGAGTTCATTCATGAACTCCTCATAGTCATGGAGCCAGTCTGGCTCGTCAGGGGCAGAAAAGGCTGGTTCGAACCTGTCAGGAGTCGGATACTGACGGACTTCGGTACTGCCAAGGGGTGTTGTCGAAAGGTCGGGCGGACTATGGCCAAGTCCTGCAGGCCAAGAGTAGTGGCATTGGCTTCAACGTACTCGTGCGTTGCGCCCTACTTGCCGTGCATGCCACTGTATTTGCAACAGACAGATACTCAGGGGGATGCTGAAGATGCCGGCCTGAGTCGAGGACTTAACAGAAGAGAAGAAGGTAGAAGGGCCTAAGCCTAGTTGATACCCAGAATGAGGAAGTATGTACATCCATGTCCTACTTATATAGGTTAAGAAGCGACATGTGGAATAAGGAATGTGGGACAACAAGGTATGCAGAGCATGTGGTTGTTGTCCACAACGAACAAAATTAGAACAAGGAATGCAAAGCGGGGATAGAACAATGAAAGACAATATAATAGGATCGTGACTCGAAATGGGACAATAGGGAGTGGCCGAATATAAAACAATGGGGTCGCGTCCGAGGATAATACAAGGACGGGGAGTCCCGAGGTGAAACAAACCGAGGAGTGCGGATGGTGAATGTGCCGAGCCGGGACCGGGGCACCAAGTGTTATGCAGGCAACGCGGGCACTTGGTCGTGGATATAGGATGATTGCTCGGTCGGCACTGCCGGCGGATGGGTCTCGGTACGTGGACTTGACAGAACCAGTCCAGGGTGGTACCAGTCAGGTATGACAGTACATAGGTTATCTTGGCACTGTGGGTGTTGAAAGTGTCAGGGTGGTCACAGAAGTTCAGACTACACTGCACTAAGAAGGCTTGTAGTTTCCTCGAATTGGATCCATCGAAGGTATCTGGATCCTGGATGAAGCATCTTGGCGCCATCTTCCAAGGTGATCTTAAGATCATAGGGTCAGTGGGGTCCTAGAGTGTCAGCTTTTGTTTTGCTGAAAATGTCAGCGAATTCGTGATACTCTTTTGGGACATTTTCCAGGTCGACCAGATCGGAGGGAACAGATAGAATGGATGAGACCTTGGCCGATTGTGCCAAAGCGGCGTCAATGGTCCAAAGGTCCAGACAGAAAACTTGTGAACCTTCTAGTTTACAGGCATGTGAAAAGGTGGCTGCATTAACTAGGGCTATTCATGGGGCTTCTAATTTTGGAGAGGATCCTGGTTGAGGCCATAGAGCAGCGGCCGGTGCCAGCTGAACCAAAGGCTTTGGGATGCCCCTAGGGTCATTAGCAGTTTTTCAGAACATAATACTGCCCAATACCCAATCAATCAATGGATTGTAGCAGGTGAGCCAGTTTTGACCGAGTACTACCGATACAGATGAATCTAGTGATGTGACATACATACGGATGGACTGTAGTTGTCCTGATGGAAATTTGATCGGTAGTTCTACAGATTCGGTGATGACTGAGTTAGTAGTGCCATTAAATAGTTTAAGGGGAATTGAATCCACGGAAGTGGTGGGGATCTTATGTTCCTGAACATAGGAGGATTCTATGAAGCAGTGAGTAGAGCCTGAGTTGATCAGACATTTAAGAGGGGTTGCCGAGGAGCTTGGTATCAAAACAGAAGATAGAGGGATTACCAAAGAGTTAGGATTAAGAAGGGCAGAAGCATTAAGCTTAACCTCAGTACCAGTGCCTGCCGAGTCACCGCAACTCCCGGTGTGCTAGAGAGCTGAAGAGTTGCTGATTAGTTCTTTTGACTCGGTTACCTCCACTGATTTCTCAGTTTCAATGTCTGAAGCACTAGTCGCCTCACAGGTGGAAGATCTGGATTGTGGGGGCATAATCATTAAGCGGTAAGAGGCACAGGAAGTAGTGGGAGTCTGAGTATACTGTCAGGCTTTAGCACTACCGATGGTACGGTCAGAACCGGCCAAGTCCTGCAGGCCAGTTGGGGTGGCTTGGCTTCAACGTACTTGTGCATTGCACCCTGCCTCTTGTGCATGCCACTAACTTGTAACGGAAAGGATACTTGGGAGGATGCCAAGGGTGTCGGCCCAAGTGAGGACTTCTGAACAGAAGGAGGAGAGTAAGAAGGCGTAAACCTAGTTGATACTCAGACTGAGGAACTATGTACATGCACTCGCTACTTATATAGGCTGAGAGGCGGAATGTAGAATAAGGGTGGCATAAGACATGGAGAAAAGAATAAGGTATGAAGACCATGTGGAGGTATTGTCCTCAGCAAACTAGAATAGAACATTATAAAAGTAAGACAATGAAATATGACCGATAATAAATGAGTGAGATTGTGGAAAAGAAAAGAACAATAAGGGGTGGCCAAGATATAAAACAATAGGGCCATGAGTAAGTGGCAATGAATAGTGAATGTCCTGAGGGTAAGCAGGTAAGGGGAAGGACAGGGAGTGGAAGAATAATAGAGAATAGGAGGGTGGGATAAGGATAATGAACCAGATGATGAACCGAGTATACCAAGCCAAAACCACACACCATGGGGGATGATATAAGTAAGAGTCAGTCGGTTGGTACTGTCAAGTAAGTCAGTCATGACAAGTAGAGGAATTAGGAAGGTAAAAGGGCCCAAGCCTAGTCCATACCCAGAATGAGAAAGTATATACATCCATACACTATTTATATAGGTTTAAGAGGCAGGATGTTGTCAAGTAAACGTACCGAGGATCCGGTAACTCGGTGGTACTGACTAAAATACTCTGTTAGTAACCAAGTACAAGTCACTTGATGAGTTGTTCTCAGCTCGACACACATATCAGTCACATTCCTCATTCCCATCCCACGCCTACTCCTTACCCCTCGGTCCGCCTCACCTCGGGACTTCCTGCCCTTGTGTTATTCTCGGTTACAGCCCTTGTTTTATAATCGGGCATTTCCTATTGTCCTATCCTTGGTCACATTCTTATTATCCTATCCTTTATTGTTCTATACCCGTTTACATTCCTTCATTCTAATTTTACTCGTTGTGGACAATGACCACATGCTCTGCATACCTTGTTGTCCCACATTCCTTATTCCACATGTCACTTCTTAACCTATATAAGTAGGACATGCATGTACATATTTCCTCATTCTGGGTATCGACTAGGCTTAGGCCCTTCTACCTTCTTCTCCTCTGTTAAGTCCTCGACTCAGGCCAGCATCATCAGCATCCCCCCGAGTATCTGTCTGTTGCAAATAGGTGGCACACACGGCAAGTAGGGCGCAACGCACGAGTACATTGAAGCCAATGCCACTACTCTTGGCCTGCAGGACTTGGCCATAGTCCGCTCAACCTTTTGCCAACACTCCTCGGCAGTACCGAAGTCTGTCAGTAACCGAAGCTTGACAGATGTAGAATAAGGAAGGGAGAACAATAAGATATGCAGAATATATGGAAGTATTGTTCACAGTGATCCAGAATAGAATAAGGAATGTAAGTGAAGATAGAACAATGAAAATGGAATAATAGGAATGTGAGTAAGAATAGGACAATAGGAAGTGGCCGACTATAAAACAATGGGGTCATGGCTGAGGATAAAACAAGGATTAAATGTCCTCAGGTAGATGGGTGCAGGGGTGAAGAGTAATCAGGGTAGGATTAATGGGTGATGAAGGGGTGAATGAGGCTTGGAGATCAAGAGTGTAGATGGTGGATATGCCAAGCCAAGACCAAGGTATCAAGTGACTTGTATGTGGCTTGGTCACTTGCACATGGACATAGACTGATTGCTTGGTTGGCACTGTCAAGTTACCAGGTGCTTGGTACATGCTCTTAAAATATCCAAGGAGCCGTCAACTTTGGAGGTGGTGAAGGGTAAGGAAGTGAGGTGCTATGAGCTAAAGTAGCTGGAGGGGTTGGCATGGGGGCTGGTTCCAAGGTCTTGAAGGTAATACTGCCCAATACCCAGTCAATTGATGGATTGTGGTGAGTGAGCCAGTTGTAGCCAAGTACTGCAGAGCAACTACCATCCAATGAAGTTATGTAGAAAGTAATTGTCTGAATTTTGCTAATTGGAAAATAGATAGGCAAAGTAGTAGCCTGTGTGATGGTCAAGTTAGTAGAGCCATTGAATAGTTTCAGGAGAATCAGAGGTATAGAACTAGTAGGTAATGAATATTTTTGTACTACTTGTGATTCTATGAAGCAGTCAGAAGAACCACAATCAACAAGTGTGGTTAATAGTATTTCAGACATATATAAACAGAACAGATTAAGTACTAAAGAATTTTTTAAGGGAGTGGAAATGGTGCTCAAGAAAAGTATGCAAGTGAGGTCATCGCAATCCCTAGTTTGTACAGTACTCAAGTTACTCTCTATTTTTTTGATTCCATAGCCAGGGTTTCATTGGCCTTGGTCTCAGTACCTGTCTTAGTGTTTTGGAACCATTGAAGAGGTAACCCGAGAAGTGTCACAAAACTTTGGTGTGATAAAAGCCTGGTCAAGTTCTCCAACAAGACGACAGCAAGTTAATGCCTGTCCGGGTTGATGTCCAAAAAGAATTGTTTAGAGGGGGCCTTGGCAGGTAACTTGTCAATTACGTGTAGGAAGAATAGTTTATGAGCGTAAACTATTATTCTACCCTTGCCTAGGATTATTTCCATGGATGTTCTATAAATCTGATTTAGTTCTTTTACAATGTTTTTGCGTACCTTTGTGTTTTTAGCCAAGAAACCTTCCACTTCGGTAGAAGGGTTTGAGATTTACTCTTTGGAATAAACCTCTGTCAACAAGTCTTTGGACCTGTTGATTTGGCACTGGTCTTTGGACCAACGTACCTAGAGTGCTTGCTGCACAAGATAATCCGATGGACTATGGGTGAAAGTAAGATTGATTGCTTTTACGCTACAGAACTAGTCTCTATATATACTAATTCTAAGCTGATTATGTAACTCCCCGATAAGGCAAGACTTTCCAGAAATTAGTGGAAGGGTGTGGAAAGGAATGGAAAGTCCTAGAAGCCTGTGGCAGTTACAAGTCACCCTATGAGTCACTATACGAGTCACTAATGAGTCATATTCCCACGACTGGTAGTCTCGTGACTGGTCAAGTCACGAAATATTAATAGTATATGAGTCGTGCTTCTGGGCTGACCTTTAAATGTAATAGTTATTATGTAAACCCAGGAATTTGTTGTACAATTGAGTTTTGAGAGCTTGAACCAGCAGTTTGGCACCATTTTCCATGTGTAAGTGTTTGGCGCCTGGCTGTGGGTCCTTGTGGGTCCAAAATAGAAATAAGCGAAAAATATATGTGTTTTTTGGAGCTTTTCCTTGGCTTTGAAGAGCTTGGAGATTTAAGAGTTAATTACTTGGATGTAATTCACTCTTAGATGGCCAGCCAAAATATTATGATATTTTTTTGGTAGTCCAAATGAGACCGATTTAAGTTGGATTATTCCTTGGAGGAGAGGTTTGGATCTTGTAGGCTGATCCAGTTCAGAAGTCTTGTAGAAAATAAGGGAGAGCTCCCCATTCCCTAACACTTAGTGGCATGAGCTATGGTGTTTGAGGAATTACCTGCCTTCAAAGTGGCCTTCAGGCAGTCCTTGACCATGTGGCCTTTCGAAGCATACAAGAGACAGAGACCTTGGTCAATTTTTCTCTGGTATTTCTCTGGCAGAAGTTTGCCATCTTTTCTGAGCTTTGATGAAAGATCAGGCTGATTGGCAAAGCTGGAAGATTTTGAGTTGCTGCTGTTGTTTTTGTTGTTGGCCCCTTTATAGCCCTATCAATTGTTGGAGTCATTAGAGGACTGGTTGTTGGACTGATTGGAGGCCTGCTGATTGGATGAGGTTGAAGTTGAACCTCAGTTTGGATTTGCAAGGCTCTTATGCTCCTTGCATTCCCAATATCTACTGTCAATTTCCAATGTGAACTGTCAAAGCTTGGCAAGGGACTTGAAGTGGGGGAAATGCAGGAAGCTATCCTTGATTCTTTTGGCCAGACATTTGTACACCACATAAGCGAGGGCAACATTATTCTACCAGGTATAGGTGGATGCATGGGTGAAGTTGATAAAGTACTGTGTGGCTTTATGATGTTCCTTCATAACTATTTTTTCTAGTTCATTTTCTGCTTGTGCAGTGTTATTTCAACAGTCTGAAGTTTACTTTGAGTTTGGAGTGAAAATCTTTCCAGTTGGTGAGCCATGAGGGCTCTGGAAGGATCTTGCCAAGGATGGTGGGTTCAAAATATTAGAGAGCTGGGCCCAAGAGGTATGAGATAGCATACTAAATCCTTGACATGTCTGATTTGAAGGCAAATGGGTGGTCACAGAAGTTCAGCATGCATTGAAGAAAGAATATATAGAGCTTACTACCATTGCAATGGTTGGTGAATACATGTAACAAGTTACTGTTTAAATAGTGCCCACAGACTAATGCCAGATAACCTGGCATAGTGGCCTTTTGGCCCAGTTGGAAGAGCACATCACTGTGGGAATTTATTGCCTTTCACAGTATGCCAGGTTAACCAAAGGTCAGTGGTTCAAATCCCTATATGCGCAATAATTTAAAGGGTTGTTGCAATCACTTGAACCCCAGGAAACCTTGCTTACATGATGATCCATGACATCATAAGGGTCTGCTATGTCAAACAGTAATTAGAGTGCTTGGGGGGAGCCACAGACAGGCCTGGGAAACCTGTTAAGATATCATCACTATGACACCTTGAGGGCTCAGTACCTAAGGGGAAGGTACTGTTACATACCATTGCAATGGTTGGTGAATACATGTAACAAGTTGCTGTTCAAATAGTGCCCACAGACTAATGCCAGATAACCTGGCATAGTGGCCTTTTGGCCCAGTTGGAAGAGCACATGACTGTGGTAATTTGTTGTCTTTCATAGCCATCATAAACCTCAGGGTCCCAAACCTTAGCTTGAGAGTTTGAGTTGGGCAGCTGGGTTGCACCATGCACAGGAGTGCTCTTTTGATGAGCTCTTCATCATTGAGTTTTCAAGCATTATCATCTGGAGTATCCTCATCAGATGGTGGAGGGGTGCCTTGTCTACCATCTCCACTGAGAAAACCTTCCCTAGTATCGAGGGTGTGGATGGATCTGGCATCCTCCAGTTGTTCTGAAACTAGTAGTCATTCTAAGATTGTCTGTAACTGGTTTGTTGAGGGCCCTGGAATAGTATTCTGCCTTATGGCCCATGCACTAGAAAGAGTCATCATTGTAGACATGTTAATAATGAGATAGGGGTGTGATTCTGATAATACTATTAAGAATGTGAGTGGCGAGGTTCTTAGCATGTAAAGCTTGGTGAGTTGAAACTGTACAAAGGTTTGGGTGTAGGGCTTGGCTTCAGCTTATGTGCTACACCTCCCAAATCTTGTTAATCCCTAACTTTGGACAGAGGTTTAGAATAGAGTGAGGTCATAGAGACTGTTGATGAAAGCTCAGAGAATGCGATAAAAGCTTGGAGAGTGGGCAAGGCTTGCCTCATCGAATTCTAAGTTGATTATCAGACTACTAACTTCTACATTACATGTGTATTTATACTAGTACATATTTCAAATTCCAGTTGGACTTAGCAACTGACAACAAGGGAAAACAACAATGGAGAAAGGGCCTCCAATCAAAAGAATAAGGGAGTGAAAGTACAAGGGGCTTGAGCAAACTTTATGACCAAGGCACTATGGGATCTGAATGGAATCTTGAGCAGAATCTCAATATACTTCCTTTTTAGGGATCGACAAGTGGAGTTAGGCTGACCGGCAAAGTTAAAGAGATGGAAATTAAAGGGCATTTACTGATAGGGGTTGGGTGAAATTTCAACCGGTGAATGGTGGGCACAATGTCTGGTCAGAGGGTAGGGTTTTCTATCAGAGAGCTGTGGGCTGGCAAAAGTTTGCAGGTAGGTGAATGAACAGGATTTTCAGAGCACAGGATATTCCCATGTGTGATGCATGGCTTCCTCTGGAAAGGAAAACTCATCCTTGTGTTTGAACAGAAATGAATTTGGTAGGGTTATGACAACAATGACTAGCATACCTAGCAAAGTGGAATCTAAAGAGAAAAATCTAAGGAACCCTTTGCCCACTAACTAAGACTATACATGTACCATTGCTAAGGTGCTCTGCTTATATCAGGCATTGCTCTCCATGCCAGTATCACCAGTAACTGCTAAATTTATGATTGATAGCCATAGGTAATGCCTGATGATAGCAGTTGCCAGTCATAATGTTCATTTAGTCAACATGGTTAGGAGTATGCTGAACAAATCTCAGTTGGTAGGGTTTTGGTTGGGACTTATTCTTGAAGGTTCTTCTGATATCCATGCTTCATCTTCCATTGAGGAGAAGGCTTTTTCATAGTCAAGGAGGGCCTTCTTTTATAGTTCTACAGACCATTGGTGTTAGAACCATGGACTATTGAGTCAATTATATATATATCTTCTACATTCACACTGCAATATCTCCCCCAGCCATGCTCAGATCAGGATGCAACTTCACACTGAAGTTCTATCTTAATGAGGAACCTACCATAATATTTCCAAGATTTTAGGAGTGGGTTTTACTGCACACTCTCTATCCAGCCCTATATCTACCCCAAGGGCTGGCTCACCTCATCTGGACACGTTGGGAAGGGGATACACTGGCATGTGGATTTATATTTAGTCTATTTCATATTCTCTTCTGTTTCCAACTTCCCCCCTGTGAAGTTTTCATCCTATATCATCCCCACCGCATATATGCGGATGTACCACACGTACGGCCACATTAGGCCGGCTTCTAACTTCAATCCATGAAGTTTTCACTTATAAATAGGTCTCCTATTTTATATAAGATACGAGGACTCTGTAGTAGTATAACAAGCAATTCTAATTGTATTGTTGCCCCCCATTGCACTAGCTATTAGTGTTACGATGTAGAGAAAGGATGTAATCGTAATATATTTAATCTCTCAAAGGTGAGGAAATGGTGAGGTTCTGAATGGGGCTTGGCTTCAATGTATTGCATTGCGCCCACTAGACCACACAGTCCCCAATTTCGTAAAGGCGAGGTAGACAGAAGTGAACAGAGGAACCTTAGTCGAAATCAAGATTGATTTTCTGACCGAAGACTGAACTATGAGTACAAGATCTTTTATACTACTTTCTAATCTACTAGGAGTCAAATAGATTCCTATAATAGAATGAGAAAGCTGAGGATCGTGAAAAGCAAGAAACAGAAATACTACATCCCAAATAATGATCTCCTCCATGACATTGTGGAGTGACGTGTCACTCAGATTCCTAACGGAGTTACCCTAAGGAACGTAATAGCAGATTGGACATAAAGGACTGAGCGGAATTGCAAACAGATGAAAATGAAATGAAACATAATGAAAGATATTAAACGTAAATGAGGACGGAATGGAATAGCGAGCATATGGGATGTGACGTAAATGAGTGGAGTGAATTGACAGGAGCATGTGACACCAAGACGGATACACGAGGTGCATATAGTCCGTGGGCTGAGTGTAAGGGCAATCCTCTTTTGGAACTGGTCTTGCAACTGCCGGAGGCTGGAACCAGCGGGACACCACCCAGCCCTGGACATCCTCCTAGGCCTGACTATGGGACTTGAACCCAGAGCCTACCCACAGGCTTCTCAGATCTAAGCAGGGGAAATCCGAAGTTCAATTATAGCTACTACCTAAGTACATATAGGGCTTTCACCTAAGCAGGGGAAATCCAAAGAGGAAAGTCTAAGGATCTCCGCTGCTGGTAAACCTCTTTTATACCCTTTATGTAAGTGGTCTGTGCACTAGCTTATAAATCAACACAGGCACCTATTCCCGGTTCCAGTCATTACACTAAGATCATTCCTATCTCCTGCTTGGTGGCCCCTCGGACCTGGGTCTCCTGGCCTCGGAGTTGGGGAGAGTCCGAGATAGGGCCTCGGAGTTGGGGAGAGTCTGAGATAGGGCCTTGGAGTTGGGCGGAGTCCGAGATAGGGCCTCGGGGTTGGGAGGAGTCCGAGATAGGGCCTCGGAGTTGGGAGGAGTCCGAGATAGGAGTTTGGACTTGGATCAGGACTTGGAAGGGATCATCCTCTGACATCGGTGGCCTTTCGGACTTTGGTCTCTCATCCTTGGAGTTTAGGTGGAGTCCAAGATAGGACCTTGGACTTGTCATCAGGATGTTACATACCATTGCAATGGTTGGTGTGTTATAGCCCATACCTTCAACAACCCACACTAACCCCCACAACCACCCCCCTTATTCCGAGACCTTTCCGACCGTAAAGACAAAGGATTGTTTTCCGTAATCTCCGTCCCCGACAAGTGCGACCGGGAATCCACTTTCCGCTTCCGTTCCCGTCATGACCGAGACACCATCTCCGAGTCCGTCTCCGACCGAGACTCAATACTTTGATAACCAACGCGCAGGACTATCGCGTACCTCACTCCCTTGTTTTCTCTTTTATATTGACCCCCTTGTACTTCCTTTTCCCTTGTTTTATGACCGGCAAAAGATAGTACAAAGATAGTCGCACATATATAGTCTCCCAGTCGACTAGACTGTTTGCCAGTACAAATATCATCTTAGTCCACCTAGTTTCCGACTCACTCCGGTAAACTTCCGTCTCCTCTCCGAAATTAGGGACAGACGATCGAGGAGGGCGCAACATAAGTTGAAGCCAAGTCCCTTCGACTTCGAACACCTCAGCGACCGGATTGAATCATTCCGCGACCTACCCTGAATTCCCGGCGCCTCCATCCCCCACCCGTAGTCCGTCCAATCCCGCTCTCAGCCTTCGGCCCCGTTACGGACCCTCGCGCTACCCCGGAAAGCCCCTTCGGAAGTACCAGCTAAGCGCCTGACACGTGGACTTAACATGGTGAATACATGTAACAAGTTGCTGTTTAAATAGTGCCCACAGACTTATGCCAGATAACCTGGCATACTGTGAAAGGCAACAAATTCCCACAGTGATGTGTTCTTTCAACTGGGCCAAAAGGCCACTATGCCAGCGCTGACCAAAGGTCAGCAGTTCAAATCCCTGTATGCGCAATAATTTGAAGGGTTGTTGCAATCACTTGGACCCCAGGAACCCTGGCTTACATGATGGTCCATGACATCATGGGGGTCTGCTATGTCAAACAGTAATTAGGGTGCTTGGGGGAAGCCACAGACAGGCCTGGGAAACCTGTTAAGATATCATCACTGTAGTACCTCGAGGGCTCGGTACCTAAGGGGAAGGTACTGTTACATACCATTGCAATGGTTGGTGAATACATGTAACAAGTTGCTATTTAAATAGTGTCCACAGACTTATGCCAGATAACCTGGCATAGTGGCCTTTTGGCCCAGTTGAAAGAACACATCACTGTGGGAATTTGTTGCCTTTCACACAGGACTCGGAGAGGGTCATCCCCTGACACTGAGGGCATTATGTTGAATAGCGAGCGAGAGCAGAGTTAGGCTGAGTGGGCTGAAATGAATAGTCGAGCTTGCCGGCATACAGTTCCTGACAATTAGGCTACACTCATAAATACATCACTCATGCTGAACCGAAGGTTAAGTGCTGAGCGCACTTTCCTATTTAGGACTAGGACACCAGCTACTTGTTGTACAGCAAGGCTGGGTCACAGTTGGGTTTCTAACTATATAATATTATTCCTTATCACTACATATTATATTGAACTTGTGGGAGGACCACAAATCGTTAAACCAGCACTTTGGTGTCCAGGCCAGTTTCCCAGTATGGCACCTAAGTGAGAGCAAACTGGGGACTGAGCTCCCAGTAGATTCACTATAGGGCAACACTTTCTCTATAGATAAATATAGATAAATTCACAGTAAATCTATAGGGATATTACACTAATTGTCCAACCGACTCTCCGATATAATAGCATGGGAAAACCCCAGGAAACCCTATCTGAGAGACCCAACTACAATTGGCACTCTATAATGCCTATCCTACAACTAAAATACCTTAATTCCTCCCATGCCCATGTCTGTCTTAATCACTGCTTCAATAAATGCTAGACCTCAATGGCTTGGTCCTAGTGAGGGGGTACTGTTATGGTCCATGCCTCAGGTCAATCTGTAATCTATCTAGCCAATGGCCTACATATCCCATCCACCTATAATCTGTCATGGTCAGTCAACACTGCTGAGGAACTAAGTACTTTCCATCCTAACATAGTCCTGCAATGTCACCCCCTGCAATCATCCAATCTACAACCCTGTGGTCCCTCACTGAGTGTTCTTGAGGTTCCTGACAGTTCATCCCCTTGTTCTTTTCACTCTTGTACTTCAATCTCCTTGTATTTCCTATCTTTGTTCTTTTTCTAGACATTTAGTAGAATTACAATGGGCTTCCACATGTATATAAACCTCCAGTTAACTGGACTGTTTGCTAGTTTGATTATCGACTTAGTCTTCCCACTATACTTGCATTGTCTGCAAATCTAAAATAAGGGACAGATGATTGAGGAGGGCACATCACACAAGTGTTAGGAACTATATGCTGGCATGCCCGACTATTTATTTCAGCCCACTCAGCCCAACTGTGCCCTCACTCACCTATTTAACTATATGCCCTCAGCCCACAGACTATATGCACCTTGCATATCCATCTTGGCATTACATGCTCCTGTCAATTCACTCCATTCATTTATGTCACACTCCATATGCTGGCAATTCCATTCTGTCTTCATTTACACTTAATATCCTTTCATTTATGTTCTGCTCTACTTTTATTTATTTGCAATTTTGCTCTGTCTCTTATATCTGATCTGCTATTACATTCCTTAGGGTAACTCCATTGGGAATCGGAGTGACACATCACCCCCCAATGTCATGGAGGAGATCAATATTTGGGACATAGTATTTCCGTTCTTGCTTTTCACAATCCTTGGCTTTCTTATCTATTATAGGAAATCTAGTCAACTCCTAGTAGATTTGAAAGTAGTATAAAGATCTTGTATATTCAGTAGTTCAGACCTCAGTCAGATAATCGACTTTGATTTTGACTAAGCTAATTCTCTGTCTTGCCATTCTGAAATTAGAGACCAGTGCGATCTGGTGGGTGCAATATACAAGTTGAAGCTGTACCCTGTCCTGAACCTTGCCATTGTTTATCTTTGAGAGATATTACGTTTATTACGATTACATCATTCCTTCACATTGTAACAACAAGTTGAAGCCAAGTCCCCATGACTGTGAATACCCAGCAATGACTATCGCCTAGTTACCATTGCGAGTGGACTTCCCACCCTTAAGCATCTGGTTACTTCTTCATCAGTCTGTCAGTCCGCCTTCCATCCTCTATCTTCTGCCCTATGATACTATTGAAAATATTTACACTTTCTTATCAATTTTTAATTCAAAAAATCATTTATACCTCTAATATTAGATAAGCCTAGCCAATCAAAGCTAGGCTCTGGACTTGGTTAAGGAGAGTACCAAGTCTAAGCCACTTAAAGGTCAACTCTAAAGATTTAGAGGACATACATGCTTTTCTTTGTAGATGTTCCCTTTTACCAAGATTCCCTTTCTCATGAATCTGTCTCCTTTTTCTATTCACTTTACAAAGGCCCATGGTATGCAGGTTGTCTATATATAGCATCTGAACATATGAGGAGTTTCAAACTCAGACC
>QLPI01004279.1:0-23493 GCA_003314275.1 Chroogomphus rutilus | reverse complement strand
ATCCAGGTCGAGGTGCTGCAGGAGAGCATTTCTCACTGCAAGCCAGTCTCTGTGACATCGTTCCAGCCGAAATATATAGCATGGTTACATAATTTACGTACGTGTTGGTCCCTACAAGCGATTTTGCACCCCTCGCGTCGGTCTCCCGCACCAGAGTATTCACGGCGCCGATAGCACGTGCATCGTCGGTAATACGATCAAGCATGGACATGACGGAGACTTTCAATGGCATCGTCACGCTCCCTCCACCGAATTCTTCAGTCTGGCAAGCATCACGTATCTTCCTCCCAATGCGTATCGTCGGCGTCAACTGGTATGTCCTATCGTGAAGTCCAAGACGCGAAAAGAGATAGTTATGGAGGGCAGGTGAAGTGGAATGGGCGATTGGAAATCCGAATAGGTGGTATTGTTTTTTGACGAGCAGAGGTGATTGTGAAGGTGAGGGGGATGTCATCTGCAGTCTGCCAACCAGGAGAACGGTTCGACTCCGCGGGGGCTCGGTTGTTGTCCCTCGTGCGAACTAGAACCTGGACAGATGCTGAAATAGAAGGTTGCACAACCTTCCATCTGTGCGTCTCATTAGTGTGAGTTCGTCGGGTATTGATGGAAGTCAAGCGAAGGTTATGTAGCCGGGGACTTCAAGTCGATGATGATCAAACTGATATGAAATTTGAAATTCACAACTAGTTCCGCGAATGTAAACTGCAAAAGGAAATCATCTGAAGTAGAAGTTTTTAAATCAATTCCTGGCAGTCATTCCAAGAAGAAAAGAACCACCTTTCCACTCACCTCAGACTTCTTTGAGAAATGTATATTAGTATTATTCAAAGATTCCAGATGGACCCAATTTCCTTGGACTAGCTGAGCCTCCACTAGGGCTCAAGTTCATCATCCCCGCAGCATTACCGTTGACTCCATCTTGACTTATAATCCAGTGACTTTTAATTTGTGCCAATTTGTGAAGCTTTAAGGCCTGTATTACAGTGGACAGCAAGTAACAACGATAAATCTGGGTTTCTTCAATACATGGGAGGTGTTTCAACGTTTGACAATTTCATTCAGATCCCCAACCACGTAGCTTTCAACAAACCATGGTTAATGGAGTTTTGGATTTTACACCAGAAGGTACTGAAAGTCGTATCTAAAGTATGCCGGAGAGTAAAACCAGCGTGGTCCTGTATACCTCACAAATAACTCAGCACTTACGGCCGTGACTGTGATCCACTCCCTACCCGCGGCAACCAGTGACGCTATTTTCAGTTGTGTTGTGTCTATTGTATCCAAATTGTTTATTGAATGGCACTCCAATGCTACCCGCTGTCGCCGAGATAGATCAGTGGCTGCAGATAAAAGATAAAATAAATCAAACTTTCAATCCCAACATCTCAAGTGTCACCTGTATCTTTGGTATAGGGGGTGCCTTTGTGAGGAGATCTGGAGGGATGGTGTTTGTTCAACAGTATGCAATCCTAATCTTCCCATTGTTTACTTTATCCCTTAGCCAGTAATATGTCAGAGCCAGGTGTTTGCTCTGACCATGATGTTCTATATTTCTGGCCACATCAATTGAAGACTTATTGTTAACATAAAGTGTGGATAGTTCCTGGATATCATAGCCAATTTCCTTGTACAGTAGGGGACAAAACTGTTCAAGTGTTTTGAACATTTGTGTTGTACTGTAAATAACGGGAGGATTACATGATCAAAAAATATGATGTAATTAGTGGAGATAGCCCTGCTTCTGAACTTGTGATAACAATCAAGATGATTACGTAACTCTCAATATTTATTGAGATATCAATTATTTAAAAAAATGAAGCATTTGAACGGTTTTGTCCCTTACAGTTATTAATGCAATAAATTGTATATACAGGGCTGGAAATCACATGACATTGTGTGAACCTTTTTATAGTTTGTTTATGTCCAAATAAAGCCAAACATCCCTTGTTCAGAACCATGAAGCCTCTCTCTGCTGCTAAAGTTGACTCTATTATCCAATTACTCACAACTGGTCATTCTAGCCACTACATCTCCTCTTACCTTTAGTGTCTCTGTTGGCTCTATCTCTACCATTTGCAGGAAACACTGTCCTGATATACCCAAGGCCACTGGTGGTCACCCATCCAAGATATCCCCATCCAACATCCACCATATCATATCACTCATGCAAAGAGAGAAGATTCAGAACACAACCCAGGGTACTCAGGTGCTCAAAAACATTCTCAATAAACCAGTGACATTCAACACTGTAAGGAGGAACCTGAAGAAGGCTGGGATGAAGGCAGTTGTAAAGAGAAAGAAGCCACTTCTTAGTGCAAGGCATAGGAAGGCAAGGAGGGAGTTTGCAGAAGCTCATCTGGAGTGGACTCTAGAGGACTGGAAGCATGTTGTCTGGTCAGATGAGATCAAAATCAATCAATTGGGGTCAGATAGAAGGAGATGGGTGTACAAAAAGGCTGGAGAGCCTTTGAATGAGGGTCAGATAGAAGGAGATAGGTGTACAAAAAGGCTGGAGAGCCTTTGAATGAGAGGCTAGTTGAGGGAACACTGAAGTTTGGTGGAGGTTCTGTGATGGTATAGGGTTGTATGTTGTGGGAAAGACCTGGCTATGCTGCCAAGATAGATGGAAGGATGGATGGGGAGTTGTACAGGCAGATTTTGGATGATGAGCTTTAGGCTAGCCTGGAGTATTATGGTGAAGATTCTACTGACATTATTTTTTAACAGGATAATGACCCCAAGCATACATGCAAGAAGGTCACTGAGTGGTTTTTTGACCATGGCTATGAGGTCATGAAGTGGCCAGCTCAGTCCCCTGACCTAAACACCATTGAACACCTCTGGACTATTGTCAAAAAGCACCACCTTTCTGCTATAAACACCCCCCTAGTAGAGTGCATGAGCTATGGGAGAGGATTAGAGTGGAATGGGAGAAGATAGAGCCAGAGGTGTGTCAGAAGTTGATTGAGAGCATGCCTAGAAGGGTGCAGGCAGTGATGAGAGCAAATGGGGGCTTTACCAAGTACTGATACATACCATTTCTTGTTTAAAAAATGTGAGGGACAAAACCATTCAAATGCTTCATTTTTTTAAATAATTAATATCTCAATGAATATTGAGAATTGCATAATCATCTTGATTGTGACCACAAGTGCAGAAGCAGGGCTATCTCTACTAATTACGTCATATTTTTTGATCATGTAATCCTCCCGTTATTTACAGTACAACACAAATGTTCAAAACACTTGAATGGTTTTGTCCCCTACTGTATATATTTTGCATCATGGGTTTTGCTACCCTGCTGAGACTGCAGACATGTACTTTGCCTCAGTAGTAGACAATGTCACCATAGTATGCAGTTTACTCTTCCAGCTAATGGCCCCAGTTCCCATCTTTACCACATAGGCACCTGTAGATTTACCAGTTGCCTTGTCACCACCATGGTCTATATCAGAATAAGTGGTAAACAGTTCATATGAGCCTGTCTCAGATGGTGCATAGGTCAACTTGTAATGCATGGTACCCTGGATATACAAAAAAGATGGTTCACAGCTTTGAACCAGGTCTAGAGCTGAATCTGGCCAAGACACCAACTGTGTATGCAATGTCTTGCCTTGTAGCCACTGCAAGATACATCAGAAAGCCTATAGCACTGATATACTCCTGAGCCTCCCTTGGCAATAATAAATTCTCATCTGGAGCTGCTAGTCTTCATCTAGGATCTATGGGTGTGTGTTAGGGTGATACTATTGACAAGGTCACAATGACAAGATATTCCTATATTTATGAGCTGAAAGGGGATATTCCACCTGGTTTAGTGGGAATCCTTAGTAATTGGCATGGGTAACCCCTGGGTATATTGTGTCTTCCCATACCCATACCCGAGAATACCCTTACCCTTAACAATGGGTAATGGGTTATCACATGTATGGGTATGGGTACCCATGGGTTTAATGGGTATTGTTCTTACCTGCCACCAAACAACAGGTATAAATTTAAAATCAATATATTTCCATATTTAAAAATCAGAATTTATTTGGCTGCTGATATAATCGAAGTTCTGTGCTAACCTGGCTTATATCAGCTTGGTATCAACTATGTACACATGCATGCACACATGTATGACATGCCCCCTAGGAATAATATGCCCAACTCGGAACAGTCTCTATGTCTATGGTTTTTTGCTATATAGTGGTATGTGGATGAATGCTCTTTTTGATTGACTTGAACCAGCCTACCTCAATTGCCTTGCTCTGCAACAATCAATGTTATATTTGTCGGTCTAACTCTGACATTTGTTTAGCGATATACAGGGTCCTTGCAAACAAACATGATGTGGCCAACCTCAACTCTGTACATGACCAGCTCAACTACCTAATCATCAACTCTGTAAAGCATGCACTTGCAAAAAAAAAAGGACAAAGGTTACATTATTATGATTGATGGGATTGATGAGTGATCCACCTCCATGCAATGGATAGTATTGTTGATCAAATCCATCCTCAATGTTGATATGGACATCCCACTCAAGTTCTTCATCACAAGTTGACTGGAGGACTGGATTGTGGCTGTAATTGTTGTGATGCTGCACATGGATCCAAAAAATTCACTCTTCAAGAGGTGGTCAAAGGTAATGTACAACAAGATATTCATACTTATCTTAGATCATCATTGTCTGGGATCACGACATCTGGTGGATATTCTTAGCCCAGCTGTCCTTGGCCGACTGAACTTGAGATCAAGAATCTTCTTCAAAAGTCAAATGGATTGTTCATATTTTCTGCAACGGCATTGCGATATATTGGCTAGAGAGGCATAAATGCCACCGAGCAGCTAATCTAGTTGACATGCTCTGCACTCTGTCTCCCATCTCTGGACAGTTTCTACAATTTGATTATAAAAGAGGCATTTCATAATGATCTCACTGAAGGAGAGAAGTTTTTTTCCTGGTCAGTTTTAGTTTATTAAGGACACTATCCAGAATCGTCTTCTTTGCTGTTTGTACCTAAGCTCAGAATGCACTAATCACTTCTTAAGCATCATTTGACTATTCTTTCACATGGTGTCTAGCTTGGACAGATACCTACCATTGGAACCAAGGATGAGTGTACATTGCTTTCTAGCCTCACCCCCCTGAATGCCCTGTAGAAGATTATCATATATTGTGATGGCCCATGCCCCCAATAAACCCATATTAGTCCTCCACAACCACCTGCACCTTTTCTGGGACTTTCTGACCGTTAAAAGCCTGGAATGATCACTTTCCACAAATCCGTTGCATCAACCCAAAGTTCCAAAATCCCGACCCCCCATGATTCCATGACCTAGGTTCCCCTCCTTTGATAAACGACACACAGGATCATCGTGTACCTCACTCCCTTGTTCTTCATTCTCTATTAGCCCCTTGTACTCCTTTCCCCCCCTTGTCTTTACTCGGCAAAAGATAGTACAAGGATTAGTTACATGTATATAAGCCCCTAGTCAACTGGACTATGCGCCAGTATGAATATTGACTTAATCTATGTCATAGTTTCTGATTCAGTTCTGGTAAACATTCTGACTTTCCGAAATTAGAGACAGACGATTGAGGAGGGCACAACACATAAGTTGAAGCCAACTCCCTGCAACCTCGAACAACTCAAATTATTAGTCATACAACCTAATACCACAAACAGTCCCAAGCCCCCGGCACTTCCCATCTTTCCACCTCTCCATTTCCATCTGTGAACCCACGACCTCTAGTCCCTCCATCTCTGGAATATTGAACCCCCTCACGGAAACCATTTGTAAGCCTCCAGAAACCCTTCCGGAAGTATCTAGCTAAGCACCTGACACATGGATTTAACACCCCTCTATTTTTTTCATCAAGAAATGATACATACAGAGCTCAAAATCACATGACATGTCATATGAGATCACATGATCATAATTAAGGTTTGTTTCTATGCAACAACACCAAATAAACCCTTATTTTCAACAACGAAGTTCCTCTCTGCTGCCAAACTTGACTCTATCATCCAACTGCTTAAATCTGGTCATTCTGGCCATTATATCTCTTCCTACCTTGGTGTCTCTGTTGGTTTCCTCTCCAAGATTTTCAGGAAACACTGTCCTGACATTACCAAGTGCTCTGGTGGTTGCCCTTCCAAGATTTCCCCCTCCAATCTCTATCATATCATGCATCTCATGGAAAGAGGAAAGATTGAGAATGTGACCCAAGGCACCCAGATGCTCAAAAACATTCTTAATCAACCCTTGGCCTCTAAAACTGTAAGGAGGCACATGAAGAAGGCAGGGATGAAGGCAGTTGTGAAGAAGAAGAAGCTACTTCTTAGCACAAGGAATAGGAAGGCGAGGAGAGAGTATGCAGAAGCTCATCTAGAGTGGACTGTCGAGGGCTGGAAGCATGTTGTCTGGTCAGATGAGACCAAAATCAATCGCTTGGGGTCTATAAAAAGGTTGGAGAGCCTGTCAAGTACATGTACCAAGTACCCGGATACTCAGTACTGCTGACCAAGCCATCAGTCTATGACCACACATAAGTGACTAAGCCATATATAAGTCACTTAATCCCTTGGTCTCAGCTCAGCACGTCCACCATCTACATTCCTCATTTCCATCCCTCATCCACTCCTTCTTCATTTATCATCCATTAATCCCACCCCATCAACTCCTTACTCCTCGACCTGCCTTACCTTGGGACATGTAACCCTTGTTTTATCCTCGCCCATAACTCTATTGTTTTATAGTCAGTCACTGCCTATTGTCTTATTCTTGACCACATTCCTATTATCCTATTTTCATTGTTCTATCCTCAATTACGTGCCTTCATTCTATTCTTGATCATTGTGGACAATACTCCCACATGCTCTGCATACCATATTGTTCTACATTCTTTATTCCACAACTCGCTTCTTAACCTATATAAGTAGAGCATGCATGAACATACTTCCTCATTCTGGGTATTGTAAGGGCAACCCTCCTTCAGAACTGATACGACTGCTGGAGGCTGGAACCAGCAGGACACCACCCAGCCCTGGACGTCCTCCTAGGCCTGACTATGGGACTCGAACCCAGAGCCTACCCACAGGCTTCTCAGATCTAAGCAGGGGAAATCCGAAGTTCAATTATAGCTACTACCTAAGTACATGTAGGGCTCTCACCTAAGCAGGGGAAATCCGAAGAGGAAAGTCTAAGGATCTCCGCTGCTGGTGAACCTCTTTTATACCCTTTATGTAAGTGGTCTGTGCACTAGCTTATAAATCAACACAGGCGCTTATTCCTGGTTCCAGTTATCATGCTAAGATCATTCCTACCTCCTGCTTGGTGGTCCCTCAGACCTGGGTCTCCTGGCCTCGAAGTTGGAGGAGTCCGAGATAGGACCTCGGAGTTGGAAGAGTCCAAGATAGGACCTCGGAGTTGGAGGAGTCCGAGATAGGACCTCGGAGTTGGAGGAGTCTGAGATAGGACCTCGGAGTTGGAGGAGTCCGAGATAGGACCTCGGAGTTGGAGGAGTCTGAGATAGGATCTCAGAGTTGGAGGAGTCCGAGATAGGACCTCAGACTTATCATCAGAACTTGGAGGGGATCATCCTCTGACATTGGTGGTCTTTCGGACTCTGGTCTCTCATCCTCGGAGTTTAAATGGAGTCCGAGATAGGACCTCGGACTTGTCATTAGGACTCGGAGAGGGTTGTCTCCTGACATCACCCCCTCTCTATGGTGCAGCGTCCTCGATGCATCGGAAAAAAAATTTGATCCCTCTGCAGAGCATCTGGCCGGAGTGAGGCCCACAGGTCCTCACACTCCTAGGGTGTTGCTACCCCCTCTCTAGGATTCCGCTACCCCTTCTCTAGCATTTACTACCCCCTCTCTAGGATGCAGCCATTCCATATGGGAGAAATAGCAGCATAGGTGTACAGGAGATAGAGATAGGGCAGATCAAAAGGTGTAAGGGTGCGAGGAGGCAGGTGTATGGGAATCCGGAGAGCGGATCATCCAGGATTCAGAAGGCAGGACGTGCAGAATCCAAGGAGCGGAAATGATGCAGGCGCGAGTGTGGAAGTGCGGGTGCATGAGCGTGAGCGCGGAAATCGAACTGCGCAGCAAGCGTGGCTTCCTGGTACATTCCCAGAACTGGTGGCGATGGTAGGGGGCGGTCGCAGGAGGCGGACAGCATTCGGACGCATAGGGACACGAGCGGACGAGCGACAAAGGCATGCGCGTGGAAATGCGGGGTGGATGCGCGCAGTATCGGGAGTGGATGGCCGGGATACGGGTGTCGGATGCGCAGGGATGTGGCGCCGACAAGACCGTATGAGGGGCGATGACCATGATGGGCGCACGAGTGTGGATCGGGCGTCATGGATTCCTGAGATGCTTCCAGAGCCGGCAGCAGCGGTGGGGAGTAGTTGCGGGGGTGTCGTGTCGGTGTTGCGGACGACACCTGCGCGATCAGGCATAGGCCGCACTCTGGACACCAGGAATGAGTGTGGGGGTGCCGCTTTGAGGTCCCCTGCACGAGAACGAAGCTGCGGGCCGGCGGCGACAGCAGCAAGCGATCGCAAGTCGTCGCTTTGGGGCCTTGGATGAACGCACAGGTGGGGACATCAATCGACGTCATCGCGGTGTTGCATCACACGTATCCGGGTGGTTCGCGAGGAAGGCTTGGGGACATGTCACACAAGGGCAACACGACTGGGCGGTCAGACGAGATGGGCGATTGGGCAAACCGGTAGCCTGTGCGCGTGCTGGATTGTACGTCGCTCGAGTGTAGGCGACAAAACGCGCTCTTTCTGAGCATTCCCATCCCGGCCAGTGCTGCATGCGGCTTATGATGCGCATGGACGATCCAGAGTGGTGATTGGGGCTTTCGGTAGCATGCGCGCAGCTATTGCAGCTAGTCTGAGGGCTTCTTGGTCAGCAGCAACGGCAGGCGGATCACGGGGTACATGATGTGCGTGTCCGGACGGTAGATGGCAGAGGCCCAGGGGTGTGATGTATAAGGGCACCGGAACCATGCGAGCTGCGCCACGAAGAAAAAGGGGGGGGGTGGTCCGTTGCAAGTGCAAGTGCAGGCAGGGCTGCACGGCCAGCGCAGCTTGCACAGCCGTTTCTGAGATCTGCAGCGGGGGACAGGGGCAAGATGTGCGGTGGGCGTTAGTGCATACGCGACGACCGCGGGGAAGCGGCTGAACGGCTGGTCCTGGAGGATCGCATCGGCAAGGGTGATTTCCCAAACGCCGGTAAGTGGACGCACGGGGGATGATTGTTGAGAGGGTCCACTACGCCAGGATGAGCAGCGTGGTGAGGGGGAACACGATCGTGCCCATCTTGCCTGGCCGCCGCGGGGCTGTGGGGGCAACATCATCATCTTCTTTGGAGGAGATGATGCAGGACACGAGGACCGACTCCGGAATCTGCAAAGATGCGGCCCATCGGCATGGCCCTGTGGAAGACGAGGCAGGAGATGTCGATGCCCGTTTTGTGGCCAGTCCGGCTATCGACAGGGGCAGCGGCGAGGGCACCCAGGACGGTACTGACGTGGAGGATGGAAACGATGAATGACGGGGACTCGTGCAGCGACACTTGGCACGAGAGAGCGGTCAGACAGAAGTCCTGGGGCCTACATCGTGTAGCGTGCGGCAGTTCTTCGATCCTTGTTATGTCACAGGGTTGGCAGAGAACACGGTGCCATATGGAGTGTGGCCAGGTGTAGAAGTACCACAACTCATGGGGAGACCCCTGTAGGTCTGGGATGGTTACCTAGGCAGCAGCAACTTGCCCGAGGGTCAATTCATGAGTGGGAGAGATAACATGTACGCAATGGGCGGGCGTATGCCGATCTCCCTGGGCCAAGCTAACCACAGAGCGTAGGACAGGTGGATCACCTACTCATGCTAGGAGGGCATTGTGCCAGTAACCATCCAATTGCTGGGCATCATGGGAAGGACGTCATGAGTGGCGGCATGCCATGTGCAAGTTTGGGCACGGTTGATACATGGCTGTGCAGAGTCTTCGCAAGAGGTGGTCGAACGAGAGTGCACCCGGGAGTCCTAACGGTGTTCATCAAGTCATGCTCGAGGGACGTCCTTGCTTCGTGTGCGAGAGGAGACTGTGCATCGGACATAGTTCACGATGAGTCTAGGCGGGGACCTCCCAGTATGTGTGAGAAGCTGCACAGCTTACGCAACTCGTTGGGAGCCTCTGAGGTGGGTGCCCATGTCCTGGAGTATGCTGGGGGATCAGACAGGGTGGCAGCGGTGTTGCAACCACCTCCTGAGAGGGTGTCTCTGCAACCAGTCCGGTTGCTGGGGACTGCAGGTTGCAGGCGAGTGCATGAGGGCATAGGTCACCTGGGACAAGACGAGTAACGTCATCACCTGTGTCCGCGATGCATGCGGTGATGGCAGGCCGTGGGCGTGTCAGGTCGTAGCAGGTACCAAGATCATTCGAGTTCTACCACGAGCGGGTGGGTGCGGATGTCAGTACGGTAGAGGATACGCTCGCGGGGTATGGCCTGCGTTGGTGCGAGTGACACGGCCCCTGCTGCCTACGCAATGTCATGAGGGCGTGTCCAGGCCTATCGAGCGGTCCTCCAGGGTATACCGTGCACTCGGTGCAGCATAGGGGGGATTTCTGGGAGTGCTTCACATCTCCTAAGATGTGGAGAATCGTCACTCGGCATCCGCACAGGTTGCAAGTGCGGATCGGCGATGGTGGTGGGCGTCATCAGCAGCGAGCGCATGATGCGGCGCCTCACAGGCCACGTCAGCGGTGTCGCCGGTTAGGGCTGCAAGTCCTGCAGCCTAAGGAAGGAAATTCGGTATGATAGAGTTGCACGGCAGTGGGGATTCGAGTGAGGGTGAAGCACGAAGGGAGCCAGTTTGGAGAATGCGGGTGTAAGGTGGGTCATACGGGTCGTAGAGTAGCATATGGGGGGATCGTTTGGCTTGTGAGGATGCTGGGTAGTCGGAATAGAAGAATACAGGTTTTTTGGAAAGTGTTGGGGGATGTTGAGGGTTTATAGCATCGCCTTGGCCTTCAGAGGGTGGTGCGCTCTACTGACTATGCGGGGGTTTACAGTGTTGCCTGAAGCGGTCCACTAAGGCTCTGTTTCCTCTATCATTCTTGTGCTAGCACCGTTCCCTCTAGTAGGTACAAGTGCGCTGTCAGGAACAGGACAGATTCGTCTGGAGTGTGAGGAGGGAGGGTGTCAGCCGTCATAATCTCTCCACGAGGACATCACTCACTGGGTCAAAGTGCATGGCCGGCCCCTCAGTCCTTATTGGGTGAGACTTTCCTGCTGTAAGGGCAACCCTCCTTCGGAACTGATGCGACTGCTGGAGGCTGGAACCAGCGGGACACCACCCAGCCCTGGACATCCTCCTAGGCCTGACTATGGGACTCGAACCCAGAGCCTACCCACAGGCTTCTCAGATCTAAGCAGGGGAAATCCGAAGTTCAATTATAGCTACTACCTAAGTACATGTAGGGCTCTCACCTAAGCAGGGGAAATCCGAAGAGGAAAGTCTAAGGATCTCCGCTGCTGGTGAACCTCTTTTATACCCTTTATGTAAGTGGTCTGTGCACTAGCTTATAAATCAACACAGGCGCTTATTCCCAGTTCCAGTCATCATGCTAAGATCATTCCTACCTCCTGCTCAGTGGTCCCTCGGACCTGGGTCTCCTGGCCTCGGAGTTGGAGGAGTCCGAGATAGGACCTCGGAGTTGGAGGAGTCTGAGATAGGACCTCAGAGTTGGAGGAGTCTGAGATAGGACCTCAGAGTTGGAGGAGTCTGAGATAGGACCTCGGACTTATCATCAGAACTTGGAGGGGATCATCCTCTGACATTGGTGGTCTTTTGGACTCTGGTCTCTCATCCTCAGAGTTTAGGTGGAGTCCAAGATAGGACCTCGGACTTGTCATTAGGACTCGGAGAGGGTCGTCCCCTGACAGGTATCAACTAGGCTTAGGCCCCTTTACCTCCCCTTCCCCTGTTAAGTCCTCTACTTGAGCTGACATTTTTGGCACTCCCCCGAGTTCTCCTTCTGTCCTAAATTGGTGGCACACACAGAAAGTAGGGTGCAATGCACAAGTATGTTGAAGCCAAAGCCACTACTACTGGCCTACAGGACTTGGCTGCTCCCCACCCACATCTTTGGCATTACCGAGGCCTGACAGTATACCCAGAATCAAACTACTTCCCGAGCCATCATCCCTTACAAATATGGTCCTACAAGACACCTCCTTAATGATATTTCTATCTTCTTACTCAGAACCGGGTTCCTCAGTAACCCCTTCTAACTGCCTACTCAATTCAGGATCTGCTCATAGGTTCATCAGATCATCTTATCTTTGGAAATATGAAATTCCTAGTACCTTCACTAACCCAATTCCACTCAAATTCATTAACAATACTATCAATTCGGTCATTATCGAATCCATAGAAATGCTGACTAGGTGTCTATCAAGACAACTCCACACCCCAGCATTCCGACCAAGTATCAGTATAGATTTGGAAACCATCCATTTGAAGAGATTTTCACTCCTTCCTGCCAAACTTGAGGCAATACCCCATCCTTGGCAACCTATTCGGCATGCTTGATCAATCAGCATCTGCTCATAGTCTATTTGAAAAATTTCCCTTTATAACATTCTCTCTTAGAAACCCTTCTTAATCTAGTGCTGCTAAACACATAGACATGTCCACTAGATTTATTTTTTTCTATTAGGACAACTTCAGTCCACCCATCCATCTATCATGTCACTAGATCTGTCGGTCAGCAATATTTGGTCACAACTCGCTCACCCACTATAATCCATTGATTAACAGGATGTTGGGCAGTATTACGTTCCATCACGCCACTAAGGTTTTTAGGTGCATCTCAATGGCCTCAGTCCAGTCAGCACTTGCCACTGCTCCAATAGCCTCACCCAGGATCCTGTTCCATCGCTGGAAGCTCTGCCAATAGCCCTAGTCAATGTAACTGCCTTCTGCACACTTGTATACCAGAACGGTTGGCAAGCTTTTAGCTGGGACCTCTTGGTCAGCGGCACCATTTGGCATGTTCAGCCAAGGTCTCTTCCATCCATCCCCATGTGTTCTTGCTTCATCTGTCCCATATATTGGCATTATATGCTCTTACCACTCTTTTCCATTCCCTCAGCTTGAGGCCAATACTTTTAGTAGATGGTAGGACATCTACCTAAAAGGGGGAGTGGCGACTCGCTAGAAACCCTTTGAACTACACAATCTCCCCTCCCAAAGACACCCCTCTCCCAAAACTTCCTTCCATTCATCCTCTGTCCCGACCTTTATTCCCACCATTTCCTCAGTCCTGACCCCAATTCCTCTCCATCCCCAATTTCCCCTCTCCAATACTCTGATTCCAACATTACAATCACCCCCATTCCTCACATCCCTCTTAGTCCATCTGCCACCCTCTCCATCCTTCCATGGACCACAACTGTTAAATCCACATGTCGGTGCTTAGCTAGAGGCTTCCAGAAGGGTTTCCAGAGGGTTCTTAATGATTTCTGAAGGGGGGTTTGTACCCTGGAGGTGGAGGGACTAAAGATCGTGGGTTCACGATCGGAATCGGAATGGGGACGGAAAGACGGGAAGCGCTGGGGGTCTTAGGACTGTTCACAGTATAGGGTGGTATGAGTGGTTCGAGATCGCAGGGACTTGGCTTCAACTTATGTGTTGCACCCTCCTCGATCGTCTGTCCCTAATTTTGGAAAGTCAGAAAGTTTACTGGAACTGAATCAAAAACTATAATGTAGAATTAAGTCGATATTTGTACTGGCGAATAGTCCAGTCGACTGGTGACTTATATACATGTATCTAGTCTTGTACTATCTTTTGACAAGTAAAGACAAGAGGGGGAAGAGAGTACAAGGGGCAATATAGAACGAAAAACAAGGGAGTGAGGTACGCGATGATCCTGCGTGTCGTTTATCAAAGGAGCAGAACCTTGGTTTCGGAATCTTTGGAGGTTCGGAAACATGGAACCTTGGATTGATACATCAGAGTTCGGAAAGCGGTTATTCAGGCTTTGAGCGGTCAGAAAGGTCCTGGAAATGGTACGGGTGGTTGTGGGGTTTAATGTGAGTTTATTGGTGGTATGGACCATAACAACAACCGGGACAACCAAACATCTCGGCCCATCTCACTTGTTTCCTTCTCCTCATACACCTTTTATTTTTCCCCATTTTTTTCAGTCAAATATAAATATATATATATATATGTATATATCATTTGAAGACTATTTCACAGTCTCATTTTTACAAACCATCCTCCATATCCTCATCCTCATTCCCCCTCTGTTTCCCTTTCCCTTTGTCCTCTTTTTGCTTCCCACCATCCCCCACATCCTCATCACCTTTCAACTCATCCCCCTCTGGACTCTCCCTTCCTCCTGGCTCTCCCACACCTCCCGCTTGGCCTCAGAGTGCAAGCCTGCCTTGGCCTCTGCCTCAGCAGCTCCTCTTCCTCTTCCTCCTCTTCCTCATCCTCATCCTCACTCTCCTGTTCACTCTCCACCCCTGTCTCCTCATTAGAATCTGGAACAACCGGCCAACTTTTGGCCTGCGATGCCTGCAGTGCAACCAAATTACACTTCACCTTCTGCTGGTTGCATTCCCGGCATGTGGCCCTGGGCCCCAGGACCCTGCACTCATATTCACATTTCATGCATTTCTTGCATGGTAAATGAGCAGTTGGAGACCACCTTTTAGGGGTCTCCTCTATGTGCTATGTGAAAAGAAATCAATAATTTTTTTTTTACAAACAAACTCACCTGGGCCCCCTTCGGCCACTCACTCTTACCCCTCCCTCACGTCCCTGACCCTTTACTGGGACCTGCTTTCATGCTCCTACCCCTCTTGCATGCAAGGACCTTCAGGACTCCTGAGACCTCGAGAGCACCTGCAATCATGACACCCTGGACTTTGGGTGCTTCATCTTGTATTCTGTATCCTGGGAAACCATTCTCCCACCCATATCCTTGGGAACCTGCTCTCCTGTCTGTTTGGCCGTTTTGGCCCATTGACTTTCGGCCTCTTGGCCACCCTCCACCCACTGTTTGTCAATTGCCTGAGCGACTACATCACATTCCTGTCCATCTTGTGCAGCTTCCGCTGCTCATTTAGCGGCAGCCATTTCTGCTGCCCTTTCATCGGCCATCCTCTTCATCTCAGCTGCTCTGGCTGCAGCCTCCTCCTCCCATGTCTTCTCGGCCATCTTAGTGGCTTCATCGGCCAGGCATGACTCCTAGACAGCCTCCTCGTCTGCCTTCTTCGGACCCTCGGCAGCCTCTTGTGCTGCCTGCTCCACCTTTTCCTTCTCCTCCCACTTGTGCTGACAAGTGATCCATTTCTCCTCGAACCATTGCTTTTTATCATTGGTCTTGGCACCCATTTTTTAGTTTTTTTTTAGTTTTTTGATAGAAGGTGATTGATGCAGTTGGCTGATGGGAAGCCTGGGAAATTTCCCAAACAATCCATGATGTCACATCAGCACCCAGAACTCTATTTTAAACTTCACCCACCGGCTTCATGGGTTCAGCTGCTAGGGGGGGGGGGATACTGTCAAGTACACATACCAAGTACCTGGCTACTCAGTACTGCTGACTGCCATCGGTCCATGACTATGCATATATATAAGTCACTTGATCCCTTGGTCTTGGCTTGGCACATCCACCATCCACTTTCCTTGTTCCCATCCCTCATCCACTCCTTCCTCATTCATCATCCATTAATCCCACCCCATTGAATCCTTACTCCTCAACCCACCTTACCTCAGGACATGTAATCCTTGTTTTATCCTCGTCCATAACCCTATTGTTTTATGGTCAGTCACTGCCTATTGTCTTATTCTTTACCACATTCCCATTATCCTATTTTCATTGTTCTATCCTCGATCACATTCCTTCATTCTATTCTTGATCATTGTGGACAATACTCCCACATGCTCTGCATACCATATTGTTCTACATTCTTTATTCCACATCTCGCTTCTTAACCTATATAAGTAGAGCATGCATGTACTGTACATACTTCCTCATTCTGGGTATCAACTAGGCTTAGGCCCCTTTACCTTCCCTTCCCCTTTTAAGTCCTCTACTTGGGCTGACATTCTTGACACTCCCCCAAGTTCTCCTTCTCTCCTAAATTGGTAGCACACACAGAAAGTAGGGTGCAATGCACGATTACATTGAAGCCAAAGCCACTACTACTAGCCTGCAGGACTTGGCTGCTCCCCAACTGCATCTTCAGCATTACTGAGGCCTGACAGGGCCTTCGAATAATAGGCTGGTTGAGGGAACACTGAAGTTTGGTGGAGGTTCTGTGATAGTGTAGGGTTGTATGCTATGGCAAGGACCTGGATATGCTGCCAAAATTGATGGGAGGATGGATGGGGAGTTGTACAGAAAGATTTTGGATAAAGATTATTAAATCCACATGTCAGGTGCTTAATCAAATACTTCCAGAAAGGTTTCCAGAGGTTTCTGAAGGGTTCCACAAAGGGGGTTAGGGTTCCAAGGACATAGGGGGTCAGGGTCATGGATTCACAGGTGGATGGAAAGACGGAAGCAGATGGAAAGTGCTAGGGACATAGGGTTGGTCACGGTATTGGGTTGGTACGACTAGTTGTTCGAGTGTTCAAAGTCAAAGGGACTTGGCTTCAACTTATGTGTTGCACCCTCCTCGATTGTCTGTCTCTAATTTCAGAAAGTTGGAAAGTTACCAGAACTGAAACAGAACTTACAATGCAGATTAAGTTGATATTAATACTGGCAAATAGTCCAGTCAACTGGGGGTTATATATATGTAGCTACTCCTTGTACTATCTGCTTGCCGAGTAAAGACAAGGGAGAAAAGGAAATACAAGGGGTCAATAGAAAGGAGAGAACAATGGAGTGAGGTACACAGTGATCCTGCATGTCATTTATCAAAGGAGCAGAACCTTGGTCATGGAATCACGAGAGGTTCAGAATTGCAGAACTTTGGATTGTTGCAATGGGATCGTGGAAAGCGGTTGTTCCAGACTTTTATGGTTAGAAAGGTCCTGGAAAGGGTGTAGGTGGTTGTGGGGACTAAAATGGGTTTATTGGGAGCATGGGTGAGGGGTCCTAGCTAAAAACTTGCCAGCCTTTCTGGTATACAAGCATGCACAGAGGCAGTTACATTGACTAGGGCTATTAGCAGAGCTTCCAGCAATGGAACAGGATCCTGGTGAGGCTGTGAGAGCAGTGGTAGATGCCGACTAGACTGAGGCCATCGGGACACATCTAACAATGTTAGTGGTGTTACAGAATGTAATACTGCCCAATACCCTGTTAATCAACAGATTATAGTGGGTGAGCAAGTTGTGACCGAATATTGCTGACCGACAAATATAGTGACATGACAGGTGGATGGGGGGACTGAAATTGTCCCAGTGGATAATCTAGTAGACATGTTTATATATTCAGTATTGACTGAATTAGCAGTACTAGATCAGAGGAATTCTAAGAGAGAATAAAACATAACAGGGAATTTCCTGAAGCAAATAAACTATGAGTGGATGCTGATTCAATCAAGCATGCAAGGTGGGTTACCGAGGATTTCAGCACCCAAACAGACGACAGAAGAATTATTAAATGAAAAGAAAAGGAAATAGAAGCATTGATGGGGACCTTGCTACTGGCACTTGCCGAGTCAATGGAACTCTCAGTGTGCTTAGAGGCTAACAGATGGCAGGCTAGTTCCCAGGCACCTGGGCTTATTCCTGATTCGTGGTGTCCAAGGCATCAGTTGTCTTAGAGGTGCAGTTGGGGATATATATTTGATCATCTAGTCAAAGGAAACCTTCTGGGGTTTGCATCCATCTTAGGTTTGGCAGTTTGGGAGCGCTGAGATGGGACATTGCTGTAGGGTTGGTAGGAGGGGCTGAGAACATATCGAAATGGATGGTTTCTGAATCCATACTGATACTTGATCATAAGGACGGAATGCAGAGTTGTCTTGACGGAAATCTAGTAGGCAATTCTATGGATTCAGTAACGTCCAAATTAGTAGTATCATTAAAGGTCTTAAGGGGAATTGCGTTAATGAAGGTAGTAGGGATTTTATATTCCCAAACATAAGAGGATCTGATGAAGCTATGGGTAGAGCCTGAATCCATTAGGCAGTTAAAAGGGGTTACCGAGGAACTCGGCACTGATTTGGAAGTTAAAAAGATCATTAAAAGGTTAGGATCAGGAAGGGCAGAAGTGTTGAACTTATCCTCAGTATTAGCACTTGTCAAGTCAGCACAACTCCCGGTATGCTTAGGGGCTGGAGACTTGCTGACTAGTTTTTTAACATGGTTGCCTCAACTGATTTCTCAGTTTTGTTGTCCAAGGTGCTAGTCATTTTAGAGGTAGTAAATCCAGTTTTTGGGGGCATGAGAGTAGGAAGTGAAAACATGGGAAGTAGTGTGATTCTGGATATACTGTCAGGCACTAGGAATGCCAACAATGCATGGGCCAAGAACTATTTCAATAGTGCCTGCTTCACGATGTTGATAGGAATCGGCCAAGTCCTGGAGACCAATCGGGGTGGCTTGGCTTCAATGTACTCGTGCGTTATACCCTACTTTCCATGTGTGCCACTGATTTCAGACAGAAGAGATACCCGGGAGGGTGCTGAGAGTGTCGGCCCAAGTAAAGGACTTCAGATGGGAGGAGAGAAAACAAGGAGGCTAACGCCAAGTTGATACCCAGAATGCAGAGCTATCTACATACATGTGCTACTTATATAGGTTAAGAAGCAAGATGTGGAGTCAGAGTGGCATTGTCAGGCACCAGGGATGTTGATGATGCGTGGGCCAAGTGCTATTGCAATAGTGCCAACTTTACGATGTTGGCAGGAATCTGCCAAGTCCTGTAGACCGATCGGAGTGGATTGGCTTCAACATACTTATGCATTTTACTTTCCATGCGTGCCACTAATTTGGAACAGAGGGGATACCTGGGAGAGTGCTGAGAGTGTCAGCCTGAGTAAAGGACTTCAGATAGGAGAAGGGAGGATAAGAAGGCATAAACCTAGTTGATATTCAGAGTGAAGAACTATCTAAATACATTTGCTACTTATATAGGTTAAGAAGCAGGATGTGGAATCAGGGTGGCATAAGGAATGGAGAACAATAAGGTATGAAGAACATGTGGAGGTATTGTCCATAATGATCAAGAATAGAATAAGAAATGTAAACGAGAATAGAACAATGAAAATAAGACAATAGAAGTGTGGCCAAGAATAGGATAATAGAAAGTGACCAAATATACAATAGGGTCATGGCTGAGGATAAAACAATGAAGAAATGTCCCGAGGTGAAATGGGTTGAGAAATAAGAATAACCAGAGTGGGGATTAATAGATAATGAAGGGGGAAGAGTGGATGAAGGAGGAATGTGGATGGTGAGTGTGCCGAGCTGAGGCTGGCGTACCAAGTGACTTGCATGTGGCTTGGTCACTTGCATGTGGACATAGACTGATCGCTTGGTCAGCACTGCCAAGTTACCGGATACTCGGTACGTGTACTTGACACTCTCAGTCCTTATACCATGGGCTATAGTATGTTGAGCTCCAGTTCTTTTGCCATAGCTCATACAGTATTAAGTTGATCTACATTATGGAGTCATTGGTAAACATAGAAAATAAAACTTCCTATGACTAGTACTCTTGTGACTGGTCAAGTCACAAAATATTAATATGAAATGAGCTGTGCTTCTGGGCTGACCTTTTAGGTAATTAGCATTAAGTAATCCCAGGAATTTTTTATACATTCTGGACTGAGAAATCGAAGACAGATTACTGATTCCTTATTAGGATCTTGCCAGCCATGAAGTGGACAAATTAGAGGGTACAAGATGAGTTACATGTGTTGGGTGTAAACATACATCTCACCCCTGAGAGACCAATCTCAATATATTGTATTTTTATATCGATTCCAATGTCATTCTGTGCGCTTTTTAGTTCTCTATTTTTTCGTATTTTATTTGTATTTTTACCCTCAATATTGAGGGAGATATTGTATTTCTACGTGTATGCTACTTACAGGCGCTTGCCTACACACCAGACGACGCATGTGGCCGGCTCCCTGGATAGGGACCGGTAGTGTTAAGTCCGTGTGTCAGGCGCTTAGCTAGTACTTCTGAAGGGGCTATCCAGGTTAGCGTGGAGGTCCGTAACGGGGCCAAGGACCGAAGTCGGAAGTCGGACAGACTACAGACGGGGACGGGAGCGCCAGGAACTTAGGGTCGGTCGCGGATTGGTTCAATCCGGTCACTGAAGTGTTCGAGGTCAAAGGGACTTGGCTTCAACTTATGTGTTGCGCCCTCCTCAATCGTCTGTCCCTAATTTCGGAAAGGGGGCGGGAGTTTACCGGAAATGAATCGGAAACTAGGTGGTAGACTAAGTCGATATTCATACTAGCGAACAGTCCAGTCGACTGGGAGACTATATACATGCGACTATCCTTGTACTATCTTTGCCGGTCATAAAACAAGGAGAAAGGGAGTACAAGGGGTCAATATAAAGGAGAAAACAAGGGAGTGAGGTACGCGATGGTCCTGCACGTCGTCTATCAAAGGAGCGGAACCTTGACTTTCGGAATCTTCGGAGGTTTGGAAACTCAGAACCTCGGATTGATGCATTAGAAATCCAGAAAGCGGTTAAACAGGCTTTGAGCGGTCGGAAAGGTCCCGGAATCGGTGTGGGTGGTTGTGGGGGTTAATTGGGGATACGGGCCATAACAGGTAGCCTGGCTCAAACCTTTGATAGGGTCAGGAGCCGGCTCTAGTATATGTGCAGGTGAAACATTCCTCGCACATATTTCCCTCCTCAGTGGTTGACTACACTGAGGAGGTGAGTTGTATAATATAATTCAGTAGTGTCCAGACTGATTTTATTATTTCTTTTACTCTGTAAGAAAACTAAATAGGTATATTTCTTTAATATACTTGTAGTGGTTGACTACACTGAGGAGAAAACTAAATAGACTGCCTACAAAATCTTCAAACCTACTGTACACTTGCTCATAATCTCATCAACATGACTTTCCACATCTTGTGTAAAGTGTCCTCCACATCCACATCTCCACATTCTAGTTCTGATTGTTTCAGCATATACAGTATAGTAGACTTCCTTGATACAGGATACCTCCTTGATACAAATTGATTTTCCAAGGTCTATTCTCATTCCAGTGATACAGGGTTTTGCACAAAGAATCTATCATATATAAGCAACATTTAAGCCAAGCCACATAAGGGAGGGAGAAGAATTGCATTCAGGAGGAATTTATTTTCATCTAAAATTTGTCAATTTTGATAACATACAATCTTAAATCAGTGATTGCTCAAATTTTCTGAGAGGTTTTGTCATAGAGTGTTCACATTAGGGAAGCTATGCATATCCTATTACTAATTACAAAAACTCCAAGTGGAATTTGACCTAAATTGGCCTTAATCTGACCACAAAGATATTAGGGCTACCAAAGTGTGACATGCAACAGCTAATAATACCAAGAAATGGATGACTAATCACAACGGGCCGCAAATTCCATGCATGGAGAATTAGGTGTCACACTTGTATCAAGGACCTATACCTGTGACATTTTGACCTATTCTACTAAATAATTTACTCTGCCACAACAAAAGCTTTTTTGCCCCCATAATATAGAGCAAAAATGTTCTTAAGACACTTCTTAGCTGTGATATAATTTTTTTTAAATATAATCTACAAAATTTTGAGCTAAAATTGAGCTTGACTGAAATCTGTATCAAGGAAGTCTACTATACTGTAAAGCTTCTGCTCATGTTTACTTTCTCTTGTATCCTTCTCATATCTCTCATGCCCAATAGCTATAAAGCCATCAAGCTTTTTTTTCACACATCCTCATAACCACTTCCCCAGTTTGTTGCTTTATTCCGTTGTATATATACTGGTGCTGGCTTGAGCACAGCTCTTTCTAGGTCATACAAACAAGCACCAGTATTGCAATCCATTTCTTGCGCACCCAGTTGGTATGATGGAGTAAGCATAGATATGGGAAAAAATTTGAGACCATCATGTTGAGATGATGACCAAATGAATCCTGTGGACCATTGTGAAATTGGAACTTTTCCACACCGTCCTGTACATCTCAAACAAGGTAGTGTCTCACCTCCACCCTTAGGCCTTGATAAGTAATCAAGGTATACTTTTTTTCAATTATCCACAAACATGGCATTTGGAAACCTTAGAATAGTGAAACCGTGTCCGACCATCGGTGCAACTGTGCAAGAGTGCTAGCAGTTTGGGTCGTAATAATTTCCCATCAAGTGTAAAAGAATACTGAAAGGCTGCTTCGCTCACATGACGAGCCAGGGACGTAATTTGGATTTTATTTTCAAAAAAAGTATTCAATATTTGACTACAGTAATATATGAATATCGGAATACAAACTCTATGTCAATTGTCTAGATTGAGTTTCCGAAGAGTATGACAGTCCATGAGGCCATATCTCACTTCCTTGGACCTCACCTGTTACCAGTTCACCGTCATGATAGAAGTAAAACAGTTCGGGAGAATTTCGATTTCAACCTGTCCAGCTAGGTCTGCATCTACTCAGTTTGAATGCACAATGCACTTTACACATTCCCCAAAAATTATATCCAGAAGTTGATTATGTTTGGTCATTCCCAAAGATAAGATCTCTTGAATTCAAGAGTCGTTATTAGCTCAGTTGCTCACGCATGGCTGTCTGATGAAACACCGGAGGAGTCTCATCATAGATATGATGCAAAAGAAGCCTATCAGCATGGCGTGCGTGGGTCACTCTTGGTCGGTGTCATGAAGCGTCCGATGAGACTTCAAGTAACCCTGGATAGAAACTGGCCGCTTTCCCATCATGGTTCCCACCTTTGATGGTTATTCATGTGATATTGAGGCCAATAAGCAAGTTATATATTGTTGTCATGGTGACTAGCTTGGCCTGTACAGTCCGATAAGAGGTTAACCCACCTTTAAGAGTTTTGAAGAGTTGTGCTTCAACTTTGGCTTTTCTATTGCGCCGCTAGAGTTGCTTTTGAAAGGATCAATTCATGCAGCCGACCCCAAATGTGTGAACTTTTATCCGAACTGCGGTTATCATAATCACGTGGTGATGGGTCGCAACTTCATCCACCAGTAACTAGGATTGAAAATTTAAGCGCTGGTCCCGACTCAGTGCTGGGATGAGCATGCCATGCCCGTGTGGGAGAGAATGGGGTGTTTAATATCGGAGTACATAGTTACAGAGACCGCCCCCTTTGCAGATGACCCATTTCGATCACTTTCAGACCGCGAGTCGGGAACATGCTGGAATCAGGTTGATATGTGCCAGTATCTGATCTGAAAATAAGAAACTCATGACTAATATTAACCATCGCTCACCCACACCCTTTTCTCCCTTCCTCCACTACATTCACCTACGATTGTCTGGCCG
>QLPI01004276.1:0-17767 GCA_003314275.1 Chroogomphus rutilus | reverse complement strand
GCAGCAGAGGGTGGTGTTGCAGGCATAACCAGCATGTGGCATATGCAGCAATATCGGGAACAACCAGAAGGGGTCACTGACAGAGGTTACCCAATCTGTATGTCCCTTTAGTATGTGCTCTAATTTCCAGGTATGTGTATTCCAAATACAGATTGAGCTGTCATTGGAGCCAGATGCTAGACATGTCTCATCACGTGAGTAGGCAACCAAGAGTACCATGAATGAATGTCCCTCGAGTACATGCTCAACTGTCCCTATATTGGAATGCCAAATGCAAACAGTGTGGTCTTTCATGCCAAACATAACATGTTTCCTACTACAAGAGGCTGGGCCTGTGCTGGGAACATAAGCATGGACTGATCTGCATGATGAGTGTGACTTATGTGGCTCCCTGATGGAATACACATACCTGGAAATTAGAGCACATACATCTCATCATGTGAGTAGGCAACCAAGAGTACCATGAATGAATATCCCTCGAGTATATGCTCAACTGTCCCTATAGTAGAATGCCAAATGCAAACAGTGTGGTCTTTCATGCCAAATATAACATGTTTCCCACTACAAGAGGGTGGGCCTGTGCTGGGAACATAAACATAGACCGATCTGCACGATGAGTATGGCTTATGTAGCTCTCTGAGGCATTCTCAGAATCAGGAGTGGCTGTGGAGAATGACTGTAGCAGTGCCACCTTGGGATTGCTTGACAATGCCTATATGCTGTCGGGGAGAAAGGAGGGCCTCTACAACCAACCCGGCTGTTGGGGACCACAGGCTACAGGTGGGTGTAAGGGCATCAGCACTGCAAGTGGACATCATTGACAGTGAGTGAATTATGGAAGGCACATGTCAAGCAAGTGATGGCAGTTATACAGCATAAGCTGTGCAATGCGATGTATGTTAATCCTGAATGCACGGTCAGTTTGGTTGTGTGTATGGGGGCATCATAGCTCATCTAGGCATGTAAATGGCCACAATAGTATCAGCTAGATCACATGGCCCATGGAGGTCATGCAAGGACATCCTGCTGAGAAAGGGAAGGCCTATGGGTAGCCTCTACATACCACCACCTGGTCAGTTGGTACTACAGGCAGAACTCTGTGGAAATGGTGCCAACAACAGTTGCTGGTGCAATATGCAAGGCTGTGCATGGTCTTCTCAAGGGGTGGTATGGACATGTGTAGGCAACAAGGCTCAGCAAACAGTGGCAGTCTGGATCGATTGTAAGACTCTGCCTTGGCAGTTAAGGCTGGTACCCAAGGTCAACTGGGAAAGCTTAGCTTGGAGGAGGGCCATGCGTGAATGTCAACCTTAAATTATACACATGACGATGTGCCTATCTAGCCTACCCTGAGTCACACAGCAGTCCTCTTTTCCTCCACACTCTGTACCTCAAGCTCAGTCTCCACACTCTACATCAGCCAACATCCACATCTGTCCCAATGCATGTATTCCTCTAGTCATACCCCTACACTTAACTTGAACAAGGACCCTGGTTATGTTGATGGACCAGTTCCTCCTGGTATCACATTAACCAGATAGTCCAGGATTTGGTAGAGCATCAATGGCTGTCACAGTCTGTTTGAGCCCATTGGCAGTCAGTAATCATGGCAAGTATATTAGGTGGGAGGAATCATGTATGTATTAAATCCACATGTTGGCACTTAGCTAGAGGCTTCCAGAAGGGTTTCTGGAGGTTCCAAATGATTTCTGGAGGGGGGTTTATACTCTGGAGGTGGAGGGACTGAAGGTTAGATTCACGATTGGAATCGGAATAGGGACAGCAAGATGGGAAGTACCGGGGGGTCTTAGGACTGTTCATGGTATAGGGTGGTACGAGTGGTTTGAGATCACAGGAACTTGGCTTCAACTTATGTGTTGCGCCCTCCTCGATTGTCTGTCCCTAATTTCGGAGAGTTGGGAAGTTTACCAGAACTGAATCAGAAACTACGATGCAGAATTAAGTCGATATTTGTACTGGCAAATAGTCCAGTCAACTGGTAACTTATATACATGTATCTAGTCTTTGTACTATCTTTTGCCGAGTAAAGACAAGGGGGGGAAGAGAGTATAAGGGGCAATATAGAACGAAAAACAAGGGAGTGAGGTGCGCAATGGTCCTGCATGTCGTTTATCAAAGGAGTAGAACCTTGGCTTTGGAATCTTTGGAGGTTTGGAAGTGCAGAACCTTGGATTGATGTATTGGAATTTGAAAAGCAGTTATTCAGGCTTTGAGTGGTTGGAAAGGTCCCGGAAATGGTGTGGGTGGTTGTGGGGTTCAATGTGAGTTTATTGGTGGCATGGGCCATAACAGCATGTCTGGGTAGTAGGTAGGTGTATTGGCCATTGCACAAAGAGAGTATGGTTAGCCCATCCAAGTACTATGGCTCAGTCAGTTGGTATCACTGACAAGGCCTTGTTGGAAATGGTACCAATGATGGTTTGCAAGCATGATCTACATGAGGCCATGCAGGGTCTACATGGGAGGTAGTGCAAATGCCCACTGGAGACATCACTCAGCAAGCACAGCAGTCAGGGATTGACTGTAGAGTTGCCAAACTGAGCTCTTGTGCCAATAGGGCATCCCTTTTTAGTCAGGAGGAAGTGATGCATCGGGCTGGGTCTGCATTGAGTCCAGAGAGAGGGCCTTCTGCTGGTTCAAAAGGATGCTTGCTGATCTCTTCTGCTTATACCCATTCACAGCCTGCCAAAGGCTATCCTAAGGAATGATGAACATTGTGTGAGATGACAGTCTGTCACATCATCATCTTTGCCCTCAGGACCATGCTCTGCTGCATTTGCGCTTGCAACTGAGTCACCTTACATAGCAGTGGGTGTCCATGATGGAACAGTACCGAGCGAGTGCCGGTGGTTGTTGAAGTTGAAGGTACAATCATGCATCAGTGTGTCCCATGAACACAGGCAGGCAATGCAACTATACGGTGGTGAGGGTTGCATGGATATGTCTGCAAGGAAGGGCAATGTATAGCTTAGGTAGGCATGCTAAAGGGTGCTGAGCAATCACTTCATGCTGCCATTGTCCTGCAAGGGTGTTATAACTGATGGCCACCTGGATAGGGTTTTGGAAACATGGATGAGCAGGTGGCAGCCTAAATGTGCACAGCCTCAGGGAGAGGCTGTGTGGGATGGTCATGGCAAGCTGGTTGCAGTATGTGGCTAGCTTGTCATTGTCTCATTCATATTGTTGGAGACAGAGCTGCATGATGAGCACAGCTTACATGAATCTCTGGGGCATTTGTGGAGTCAGCAGTGGTGCAAATGCAATGGAATCTACTGCAAGCAGGCTGCCTATACAGGTGTCAGCATAAGGGCATCACAGGCAGTTGCACAAGGGCATCAGTTGATGCAGAGGTCATCGACAACAAGCGGGTTGTGGCACCTTGCCAATTTTTATACCCATCACTCCAATGGCATGCATCAAACATTCACATTACTTCGGTGCAGGAGTGATAGATGGTCATGTGGTCTGCAAGTACAACATGGTGGACCAAAAGGGGAGTTCATTGCATTGTAAGGTGCAGTGCAGACCAAGCAAGTGGGTCATTGCAGTTGATGGGACACACCAGCCAGTTGGTCTGTTACTGGAAAGATGTTGCAAGTGGTGACTCTGGGTGCAGTCGCAGGTGCAATTGACATGCCATTCACTCGTATCAGCATGATGACAAGCATTGACTATGTGACTGGCATGGCATATAGCTCACTCATTGAACTTGGCATTCATGCATGGCTGTGGTTGGCAGTGATGGTAGGTTATATTGTGGGATGTGCATCATACACATCAGAAGGGTATGTGGCAGGAGCCTCAGATACAACAGCCTCTGCATCATCATCAGGTGGGGCATGTCCTCAGGACACTGGGAGAGAGAAAGCATGTCTAGCACACCTTATGGAAAGGTAGAGGCCTATTGCTAGCCTCCAAGATTGGTCACTGTCAACAATGAGTGTGTGGCCTGGTATTATCACAGGCCATATCAGCAGTGTTGCTCATCGGGTTTCCTGTCTAGAAGGCCAAGGAGCAAGGTTGGCTTGGTAGAGTTGTACTGTGGGGTGAGGATTTGGTTAGGATAAAGCATGAGGGTGGTCGCCATTAAGAAGGCGGAACTTCTGGGACCTGCTTGGGGATCTCTAGGGGTTACTTCACATCTCCTAAGATATGGAGAATTATCACTGGACATCTGCACAGGTTGAAAGTGTGGACCGGCGATGGTGGTGGATGTTATCAGCAGTGAGCACATGATATGGCATCTCACAGGCCATGTCAGCAGTGTCGCCAGTTGTCCTGCAGCCTGAGGAAGGAGGTTTGGTGTGATAGAGTCATGCAGTAATGGGGAATCAAGTGAGGGTGAAATGTGAAGAGAGTCAGTTAGGAGAGTAAAAGCATGAGATAGGTGTATTTTGGCATGTAGATACACTAGGTAGTCAGAATAGAGGAATACAGGAAGAAGTGTTGGGGGTGTTGGGGGTTTACAGTGCTGCCTTGGCCTTCAGAGGGCAATACACTCTACTGACCATATGGCAGTTTACAGTGTCACCTGAAGCAGTCCACTCTCTTGTATCACTGAACTGTCCAGCTATCACCTTTCCCACCTAGGTACATGCATGACAATGCTGCAAACATAGTCGGATCCTTATGAGGGATTAGAAAGGAGGGTGTTCAGTTGCCATAGTCTCTGCATGAGGATATCACTCACATTTGAAGTGCATGGCCAGTCCCTCAGTCCTTATTAGGTAATCTCATTCTAATATAAGGGCAACTTACTCAGGTACTGATCCTGGGCAACTGCTGGAAGCTAGAACCAGCGGGACACCACCCAGCCCTGGCCTTCTCCCTAGGCCTGACTCAGGGACTCAAACCCTAAAGCCTACCCACAGAGCCAATCAGACACTGGTAAGGGGATCCAAAAGAGAATGAGATGAGGATCCCTTACCTAAGCAACCCCAACTATATAGCTAGTGACTGTGACATGAGTAAGTCATGTCACAGTCAGTGAAACAAGGATGAAGAAGGGTTAACTAAAGAATTTATAAAGGGAGATAGAAAATAAATGATATACAGGGAAAAGAATAAGTATTGGTAGACAGGAGGCTGTCCCCTGACAGGGGCAGCCTGTTGATGTAAATCATAGAATCATACCATATCATCTGCAGCCTTTACCAGAGCAGAGCAAGCTTCATCTGTAGCTGATTCCATATGTATTGTAAACTCCTCCAATGCTTCTAATCGAGTCAACCCATGGGTTGATGGGTGTCAGGTGTGTCATATGTATACATGTACGGTATGTTTGTGTCATACATGTATGCATGACACTATGAGTGTTGGCAGGGAAGGTCTAGAGACTCTTAACTGTCACACTCAGAGAGTAACAAGGACCTTTGCGGCTTGTCAATATGGATGCTAAAGACAAGACCCAAAGATGTGCAAAAGTGCATCATTATGGATGCTTATTTTATGTACCAGAGAACACAAATGCAAAAGTGAAAAGTATAAAAGAGAAACACAAAAGTGCAAGAACAAAACACAAATGCAGGGGAATAAATTCATACTCCAACAGCAGGTAGGCCAGGTTGTGGGTGCTCTTGGCTTAACCTGCACTTGTACCCAAGGGCACCTGACCTGGTGACCTATGTAGGTTAGCCTAACCTATGCCATTCCCTAAGCATATGTGCTTACAGCATATTCATTTGAAAGCACACACAAAAGAATCAGCATTGACTAGTGCTATCCAAGGACCTGTCAACTTTGGATGGAGGTAGCAAAGGGTCACAAGGAAGTGAGGTGCTACAAGCTGAAGTAGCTGGAGGGGTTGGCATGAGGGCTGGTTCTAAGGTCTTGAAGGTAATACTATCCAATACCCAGTCAATCAATGGATTGTAGTAGGTAAGCCACTTGTAGCCAAGTATTGCAGAGCAACTGTCATCTAATGAAGTTACATAGAAAGTAACTGTCTGAATTTCACTGGTTGGAAAATGGATGGGCAGAGTAGTAGCCTGTGTGATGGTCAAGTTAGTAGAACCATTGAATAATTTCAGAGGAATTGGAGGTATGGAACTAGTAGGTAACAAATATTTTTATACTACTTGTGATTCAATAAAGTAGTCAGAAGAACTGCAATCAACAAGTGTAGCTATCAGGCACCAAAAATGCCGATGATATGTGAGCTGAGTACTAATGCAAAAGTACCAACTTTACAATGCTGGTGAGGGATTGACCAAGTCCAGTAGACCAATCGGGGTGGCTTGGCTTCAATATACTTGTGTCTTATGCCCTACTTTTGGTGTGTGCCACTAATTTCAGAGGGAAGAGGAACTTGGGAGAGTGCCGAGAGTGTCAGCCTGAGTAGGGACTTCAGACAGGAGGGTAAGGGAAGGCAAGAAGCATATGCCAAGTTAATATTCAGAATAAAGAATTATCTACATCCATATACTACTTATATAGGTTAAAAACTGGATGTAGAACAGGGTGGCATAAGGTATGAAGAAGGGGATAAGATATGGAAGGCATGTGGAAGTATTGTCTATAATGCTCAAGAATAGAACAATGGATATAAATGAAAATAGAACAATGAAATATGGCCGAGCATAAAACAATAAGAGCATGACCAAGATAGGACAATATAATGTGACTGAATATAAAACAATAGGGTCATGACCAAGAATAAAACAATAGAAATGTCTCGAGGTGAAAAGGGATGGGGAATAAAAGAATAAACTGGTTGGGAATAATGGATAATGAATAAAGGAAATGTGAACAATGAATAAACTGGAAGGTGTGAATGATGGATGTACCAAGCTGAGACTGATATACTAGGTGACTTGTGAATGACTTGGTCACCTGCATGTGGAATTAGATGTTTGACATTTGGTCAGTGTTATAGCCCATACCTTCAACAACCCACACTAACCCCCACAACCACCCCTCCTTATTCTGAGACCTTTCCGACCGAAAGGACGAAGGATTGTTTTCCGTAATCTCCGTCCCCGACAAACCCGACCGGGAATCCATTTTCCACATCCGTTCCCGTCACGACCGAAAACACCATCTCCGAGTCCGTCTCCGACCGAGACTCAATACTTTGATAACCGACGCGCAGGACTATCGCGTACCTCACTCCCTTGTTCTCTCTTTATATTGACCCCCTTGTACTTCCTTTTCCCTTGTTTTATGACCGGCAAAGATAGTACAAAGAAAGTCACATGTATATAGTCTCCCAGTCGACTAGACTGTTCGCCAGTACGAATATCATCTTAGTCCACCCAGTTTCCGACTCACTCCGGTGAACTTCCGTCTCCTCTCCGAAATTAGGGACAGACGATCGAGGAGGGCGCAACACATAAGTTGAAGCCAAGTCCCTTCGACCTCGAACATCTCAGCGACCGGATTGAACCATTCCGCGACCTACCCTGAATCCCCGGCGCCTCTGTTCCCCATCCGTAGTCCGTCCGATCCGCTTCGGCCTTCGGCCCCGTTATGGACCTCCGCACTAACCCAGAAACACCCTTTGGAAGTACTAACCAAGCGCCTGACACGCGGACTTAACAGTCAGTATGACAGAGTGAACCGATACTCGGTACATTTACTTAACAGCATCTCTGAAGATCCTTGCAATCCCTTCTGATGTAAACTCTCCATTTGTCGGTACCAATCTAATTCGTTTGGACAGTCTATCCACTACCACCATAATTGAATCATATCTCAGGCTTTGTGATAATTGGGTAATGAGATCCACTGATATGTACTTCCAAATCCTTGTTGGAATTGCATTTGGAGCTAGAGTCTCCCTTGGTTTTTCTGGGAATGTATTTGTTTGTTGACACCTACTACACCCATCCACATAGGTTCTCACATCTCCATATATCCTTGGCCACCAGTAGTTCCTAAGGATGAGCTCTGTTGTCTTGAACCTCCTAGGATGTCCTGCAGTAGGCATGTCATGGTGTAGATGAATGATTTCCTTCCAAAGCTTCCTGTTCTTTGGTATGTATATCCCTCCTTCCCACATTATGATCCCCTCTTCTTCCTTCCAATCCTTCTCTCCACTCTCTACCCTCTCTCTGACTTTGCTCTCTATGTTCTTTGCCTTTCTAATTCTTTCATCAGGTCTTCCTCCTCTTATCTGAGCTCCCCCCTTATTGCTCAGAAGAACTCTTGCTTCAACACTGTAACTCCAGTATTGTCTCCTTCTACTCCCTTTTTATGGTCTTCCCATCTTGAGAGGAGGTCAGCCTTCTTGTTAAGTTGACCTGGTCAATGCTTCAGGATAAAATCATAGTCTGGCAATTCAAGAGACTACCTGGCCTGGCAGCAGTTCAGCTGTCTTGCTATCATGAAGTATTCTAGGTTCTTGTGGTCTGTCAATATTTCAAATGGCTACATCGTCCTTTGCAGATAGTGCCTCCACTCTGCCAATGCCCATATGATGGCTAGCATCTCCTTATCATGTATATCATAATTCCTCTCCACATCATTGAGTGCTTTGGACATGTAGGCTACCGGTTTCCAGGTTCCTTGTTGTATTTGTAATAGGATTACACCACTGGCAAAGTCTGAACTGTCTGCTTCTACTCAGAACAGGTCCTCATCTGTTGGGAAGGCTCAAAGAACATGACTATTGGTTTGAAGAAGCCTCAGTTGGGGATGGAGGCTGCTTTGTGTTCATCTCCTTCTTTGACTTAGACATTATTGTATCCCCATCTAATGTCCAGCTTAGTGAAGATGTGTGCATGGCATAGTTTGTGGATCACTTCAGAAATCAGTGGCAGTGGATAGTGATTCTTGATTGTCATTGCATTCAGCCATCGGTAGTCCTGCACTGGCCTCAAGCTGCCATCTTTCTTTTTGATAAAGAAGAATGGCAATGCAATAGAAGACTTGGATGGTTAGATCTTCTCTGACTTCAGGTTTTCTTCCAAAAACTCATCTAGCTGCTTTTGTTCTTCTAGACTGAGTGGGTACACCTTGCTTGAGAATGGTTCAGCCACTGGCTTTAGCTCAATTGCCACTGTCATTCCAGAAAGTTATTAACAAACCCCTCCTTTGTAAAGACCCCTCTAAACTCTTCCAGATAGTATGCTGGCACCATTTCTTCGACCATCCTCTTCTTCTTCTTCTTCTTCTGTGCCTCTTCTGCCAGCTTTTGCAAGTGTATCCTGGCTATACATCCTTCCTCTTTCTCTGCATATATCCAGGTCACAAATATATGATCTCCCTCCTCTAGTTCTTCCTCCTCTTCTCCTGCATCATCCTCCTCTACACCTGCTTTTGACATTCCACATTCCAAGGGACATTGGTCAAATGTCATCTCTCCTGTCTTCCAGCTGACACTGAGGTTATGCTTCTGAAGCCAGTTGAAGCCAACAATAAGGTCCATCTTTCTGGTATTGGTGACTGCACAAGGGAAGACTTCTGAGTGGTTCTTTATCCTGACTCTGAGGGTCACTGTGTGGGTTATTGGTCCTCCTTCATTGTGGGTTACATCCACATTATAGACAGGGAGTGGTCTTGGGAGTCTTTCCATTGGCAAACACTTTGTTTTTGCAAAGCCTTCATCAATATAGCATCCTATTGCCCCACAGTCCAGGAGTGCTTCAATTGTAAATCCCCTTTTGTCTGTCAGTGTTTCAACAGTGGTGGGTATCATAACTGAAGATTGGTTGATTCGTCTAATCTACTGTTTCCTTCTCCTAAGCTCCTTGACCACTTTCATACCTTTCTCTCTTCTCATCCATCATTTGGCTCCTACTACTTCTCATATCTCCTTTCCTTTCCTTCTGCTATGTGTCTACTGTCTTAACACTTCCTGCCCTGACTTATTGTCTTGGTGTATCCTCTACAACACCCACTCCATCATTCTCTCTTTAGGTTTCTCCACCTCTTCTACTATCACCACCTTCTCTTCTTGCTTCCTCTTCTCTTTCTTCTCCTTCTTAACTTTCAAATATTATTCTGGGATGATTTCAGGTTCAGGTTCTGCACTTTCTTCAACTGCTAGTAGGGTGAAGTAGTTTACAGATACCCAGGGCAAGGAGGATGTCCTTTTCACTTTTTCCCCTCCTGAAAATCCTCCTTCTTCAACATGTCCAGCACCTCCTTTTTCTTCTCTTTTGTCCACCCATCTATCGTTGCTCTGACCTTCTGTATACCTTAAGGTTTGGGACAGTTTCATGCTATATGTCCTTGCTCTCTGCAGTTGAAGCACATTACCACCCTTACTAGCTTCCCTTGAGCCTGATCAATCTCCATAGATTATAGTCCCAAAGTGGGTGGGGGAGTAAGTGGCTGAGCTGGAGTAGATTGTGGGTTCCTTTGAGTCTGCCATGTCCTCAGCCCTATGGTTCCCCTCTTTGTCGCTTGGTATTCACACAACTGGCTGTCAAAACGGAGGGCATATGACTTCCACTTGTCATACATTGTTGGAGTGGTCTCCAGTGTGTAAATCTGTTCCACCACCTGTAGGGACAGGTTCCTCTTGAGTAAGGTAACATATCCTTCATCATGTATTTAGGCTTGTAATGCTGCTAGGTGTTGGTTGAGGTGGTGTTTTTGGTTATTCACCATTGCATTCAGTTCTGCTGTTAGGAACCACCATTATCATTTTCCTATTAAATCTACATACACGACAAACTCATCTCTCATATTCCTACTCAATTCTTTTACACCCACAAACACAAATTAATCAAACCCACAAGCCAAGTCAAACACACATGCAAGTCAATGTTGAGTCACAAACATACAAGTCACAAGAACCATACAAGTCAATATTAAGTCAAGTCAAGTATATAAGACATATAAATCATGAGATCCACAACTATATTCACAAACTTGTCATCATTTCCTTCACCTGACCACACATCTTGAGACAATCCCTTTATGGACACACACCGAGATGCCTGAGAACTGAGTCAAACCCTTGCTAATATTCCAAACTAAAACATCCACACATGCATTGTATTTATTTATTTCTATTCATCTTCTCACAATGCATAACTCCCATCCTATGATCATATTATTCTAAGACATTGCATCACATATAGGTCATACCCTCATAGACAAGATTCACATGTCAATACAGTGACTCACAAAAACTAAGTCAATGTTTGGTGCTTTTGGACTATTCATTGAATAGCTTTGAATGTAAAACATATATGAAAAAGGTGTTGGTGCATCAAAGAAAGAATCTGATCAGGGCTATGCAACCATTGAAAAATTATGTAATTCCGGTCAGGGGTGATGAAGATATGGGCAATTCAAATAAGGGGCTCATTGACTCAGTTTTGTGAGAGGATATTAGAGAAATAGTAAGTTGCAATTCTAGTACTTGGTAATGCCCCCCTTGGCCTTAATTACTGCCTCAAGTCTTCTAGGCATACTCTCTATCAAATTCTGACACACCTCTGGTGGTATGTTATTCCATACCTCCTCTACTCTCTCCCAAATTTGCCAAACTCCCTTGGGTGGTGTTGGATACTCCTTAAGCCTGTTTGTTGCATGATCCCAGAGGTGCTCAATAGGATTCAGGTCTGGAGACTGTGCAGGCCAGTCAAGGAGAGTGATATTGTTGTTTTCCATCCAGTTCTTGGCCTTCTTTGACTTGTGCTTTGGGTCATTGTCCTGTTGAAAAATTACCTGTTCCTCAGGAATTCCACTTTCCTCCAGGCTGGGCAGAAGGTGGTCCTCCAAAATGGACACAAACTGATCAGCATTCATCTTCCCCTCAATGTCTGCAAGCTGGCCAACACCATTCCATCCCATACACCCCCATACCATAATGTTTCCCCCTCCAAACTTGACTGTCCCCTGTACCTCTCTCTCAATCAACCCCTCCCCCTTCTGGTTCCAGACCCACTGCCTCCCATCTGACCCAAACCTGTTGATTTTGGTCTCACCTGACCAAATGACCCTCTCCCAGTCCTCTACAGTCCACTCTCTGTGCTTCAAAGCAAAGGCCAACCTCAGTTGTCTATGCCTTGCACTGAGGAAGGGCTTTTTCTTCTTCACCACAGCCTTGAATGAATGTTTCCTGAGGAGTCTTCTGACTGTTTCTAAGGAGACAGGGTGGGGGATAATTGTATTGATGTGTTTGGTGACCTGAGTAGCATTGGCAGCTCTGCCAGTAGTAATTTGTAATAAAATAGAATGTTGATCTCTAGAAGAAAGCTTGGGGGGATGACCTCCAGAGGAGCAGGGCTGGTTGGGATGGAGAGTTCTGAGAGTCCTGGATACTGTAGACTGGCTGAGGCCAAGTCTTGAGGCAATATTGCAAGTGGAATGACCATGAGAGGCCAAGGAGAGGATGTTTTCTTTTTGAGCAGAGGAAGTGGGGTGCATTGGAGTGTAGTGAAGTTCTAGACATGTTGGAGGAGATTAAATACCTAAATTTGAGTTCTCATGAAAGATAAGTTACCATAGTAACCATCTATCAAGGGTTGCATGTTATATAATAGATGGAGCATCAGATTCTGATTGTTCTGACACCATCTCACAAAACTGAGTCAATGGGCCCTTGATTTGAATTGCCCATATCTTCATCACCCCTGATCAGAATTGCATAATTTTTTAATGGTTGCATAACCCTGATCAGATTCTTTCTTTAATGCACCAACACCTTTTTCATATATGTTTTTACATTCAAAGCTATTCAATGAATAGTCTAAAAGCACCAAACATTGACTCAGTTTTGTAAGTCACTGTATATATTCTTTCATATGTTTCTGCAACTATTGTATATAAAAGACAAGTAGTACAATGAATAAAACAACCAATTCATAAGTGTCATTTAACAATTCTAACTGCAAGTCAAGTAAACTTCTATTATCTGATTTCCCTGCAATTATCATTGCAATGGTCTTATTTCTTACTTGACTCTTAGTCTTAATATCTGCATTGTTTTGCTGCAGGCCAGTGAGGATTTGTTGTAGAAGATCAATGTCTATGATAGGATAGGATGTTGTAAGGATGTGATAGTCTTGAGCTAATGTTAGCAACAACAAGAGCATCAATACTTGGGAGCAGAAGAGGGAAATAAGAAATGATACTTGTCGGTGTATTGACCAGCTCAAGACTGAGCTTTAATTAATTACCTAAGAACTGTACATATACATAGTCTGACAGAGTAGTGGAGTCCAATAACAAGTAATAGAGAGAGGAGTGGATAAATCATGACAGTCCTGGATAGTCACCTGATATGAGACTGATTATACTTCTTGGTAAAGTAAGAGGGGTATGGCTATAAGGAGAACACATGGGTGGCCGAGGAGGACATGGCAGCACTGGTTAAAGTACAGCAGTTCTACCAGATATACCCCGGAGTATCAAGAAGGATTCAAGCTATGGCCTTCAACTTGTTAATGACCCATGCTTTGAGGACATAGCACTGTAGAGGGGGGAGTGATATCAGGGGACAACCTATTTTCCAGACCAAACTGAAACCAAAGAACAGAGAGCAAAAGGGCATAGACCAAAGAGACTAATAAGTTGAGAAAGGGATGGGAATAAGACATGCTCTCCTCAAGTCAGGCAAACTGACTGTAGTCTTATACAATGCCAAGCCAAGTTACTGATATGTAAGCCAGCTATTAGAAGTTTGAGTTTGTATACCTTAGGGCCCAGTTAGGGGGTAAGGTATGTTGAAGAAGCAAGGCATGGGCAAAGGGTATATAGAGTATGGACTCACTGACAAGGGACCTTAAGATTTCCTCTTGAGAATTCCCCTTGTCAGGTGAGCCCCCTCCTTCTTGTCAACACAGACAGTATCTAAAGCTTAGGATTTCCCCCTTGCCAGTCAGCTTTGTATGACAAACCACAGGTGCTACAGGGCTTGCCATTATGGTTAGATGGTGGCCCACTATATTATCTCCCATCAGGTATGCCTTCAGGACCAGCAAAGGTTGCCCTTATACTGCCCTTGTCCTCTGATCTATGTATCTAGCTTTGTAAATTGGAGTCTGGTTCCTTGTTCTAAGGGTCTGGTTTAAGAGAGTCTCAAGTATGATCCTTGGTTCAATATATTCAGTAGGCATGCTCTTGTGTGAATTGGTTCAGGATTAGTTTAGAGTTTAAATTTTATTATCCTCTGACACTGATATTTGTTACTCTAATCTTCTATCACTCTAATACTTCCAACACCAAAGCACCTCTAGATATACACCTTAATAGATTCATATAATAGATTATACTAGTCTTACACACTACTTATATTACCCTTGCAAATTATACCTCTACTGTAAAGTATTGATTTTTAAGATATAATAAAATAATATACAAATAATTGAGACTTAGTTTGACAAAATCACATCACATAGGAACAATCTATACATACATTGATGATTGAAGGAGCTAAAATTATAAATTAAATTTCCAGATTACACTATCATCACAAAGTTTAGATGTTGACTTATTTCTAACTTTAGTTAAGGTTAAGGTTAGACTGTAGAGTCTTAATTTATACTAAAAGAAGAATGACAAATCAGCATACAATCAAAATGCTGAGATAAATATAGTAAAAAGCTAAATGAAGATACTACCTCCAGAATCAGATATTTAAGTATTCAATATACTTCATAGGCAAAGCTCATACAATAGGGAACCAAGCATCATGTTAGAATATTAGAAGGATATTTACTTACTATGTAGAATACCCAACAAGCTAGTATGGAGCATAGACTTATGACTGCCTGTCAGATCATGCTTGTTCAGGACCTGTAACTGTCATTCAATGAGAAACAAACCTTAGAAGAAATTGTCATTAGCCTATGATACCAAGAATACTTGTTTGTAGAAAGGCATGACTACAATAAGAAAGTTAAAACCATCTTGTCAAGGCTGGTTTGAAAGGATTCTACCTACCAATGTGTGAATATTACTATAGATCAACTACAGCTTATGACAATCTTCCTTGAAAAACCAGACCCAAACGAGCGCTCATAATGGCAAAAATGAGTAAAATATCTCCTTGCTTCAAATTCTTGCAAGTCCGGTCAACGGTTAGTGGCACGCCAAATGCAAGAAGAGCGCGCTCTTATGTGCATAGCTTCGAAAATGATTCAAATGTTCATTAATGCTTTGGGCGATAGGCAAAACGAGTTACGTACCAGTTTTATCCGGCCAGTTTTGACACATCCCGGGTATAACCACATTATCTCTCTCCACGCGACCACCATGCACCCAACGAATATCTTGAGCTTCATCACTGGGCACAATCATCGATGAGGGCTTCATGCGGTGAATAAAGAACGAGGTGAGGAATAAGCATGAGTGAGTCAAACGTAGATACTTGGTGCTAATGGTCACGTCGTTCCGATAACCTTGACAATATTCCGACCGTTGCAATCCCACCATGGACATGATGGACTATGATGGACTATGATGGTAATTAAGTTTCATAGATAAGAAGAGAAAGAGTGAAGGTACCCTGGTTGAGATGCGAGGGATGTTTGTTATTCCTCATCCATCTTTTGGCTGGGCCACTGGATGGTGATTACACCTGTGGATCCGCCTGTCGTATTATATATTCAACGGACCAAGGAATATCTCAAGCTTGGGCTTCACATGGTCTGTCAACTTGCTGTGTGGGAGCTGTGGACTAGCATCCGGTGACTGTTACACCTGATGGGGGTGGCTGGGAAATAAATCGTAATATCAAGTGTCATCACCGCCGCTAGTTTTCTCCTGCTTTTACTTATCTATAGGTAAGTCCGTACCGATATCAATCTCAAAGCAGTAATTCTCACCCATAGCTTTGCCGGGCTTTCGGTCTACGCAAACTCCGGGGACAGGTCAGGTGTTATGGGATAATACCTTAAAGTTGTTGGCGATAATGATGTCTTGGACCTATTGTTCATGTGCGTTTTCATGATTGCCATGGTGTGGTTGACAAGATTACATGGCTACCATAGGTAGCGTCACTCTGACTAGAGACACCTCTGACAGTGAAAGCCGCTCATCCGGGTGACATCCAAGTTGCGTACAGATAACATCGATGGTGCAAGTCAGTTAATATTAAAGCCGGTCAGTGGGGAAATCGACCACTGATCTCCCGCAGGCTGTATCTTGCTCGAAGAAGTAGCTGCCAATCTATGGACTGGACATGAAAAACCACATCTCCGCATATCACATGGACAAAAGATACAGACCTGTAACCGTAAACTATCGATGATCAAGGACTTGAGGAGCGATGTTTCCTCTGGTAACGTGTTCTCACTCTGTCCCATCATTTTCGAAACCATGACGTGGTAGTACGAGGCTTACCCATAGATTTATTACATTATATGGTCTGGCTTCTGCCACAAAACCTATATGTATTATGAGCAGGGGCTAAATGATCCCCCTAACTGCCGGTGGGTGTGTTTCGTAGACTCGGAGAGCGTGGATGATAGCTGCATCTAATAACGAGCTCTTGTGACATAACATGATGTTTTCTCACCCGTCTTTCTTTCTTCCTTTAAAGAACAATAAGTAAGTCCAGACCTATTTCATGCTCAAGCTAGAATTCTTACCAACAGCATGACCCGGCCATTTGGTCCAGGCATATTCCAGCGTAAGCTAAAATGGAGGACACAGTTTTTATGGTGCTGCGATGAAAGCTGTCTTGGAGCAGTGGTGCAAGTCACCGCCACTAGCCTCAACATCAGACTAGTGACTATCTTGCAATCTGAAACCCTGGCTAGCTTCCCGGATGTCAGGTTACATATCGTTGACGGTGCAAGGCATGTTAGATGAAAAAACCTGCTCTGGAGATAAATCGTCTGGCTCTGTATCTGTTTTTCAAAGTGATAGTCAAAGCTATCATCGATGCCCAACAAGCCTACCAAACCTCAGCCAACACCAAGCGACTTCCCAGTTGTGGTGCGTGTACAATGATTATATGATCGACAAGATTGCACGGCTGCCTGGGCTTTCTCCGATGACGACAGGTTTCCCGACAAGCTTGGCTGACATCCATAATGACAGGTTATGTGACACAGAGTTGGTGGTAGATTTAGAATTGAAGGAAGGTTTCGCAGTAGGTGAATCAACCTCTGGACGTTCCGCTCGGAGAAGTAGCCGCCAGTTTATAGACTGGACACGATGACCCGCAGGCTGTCTTAGGGAAAAGCCACCTGAGATAGTGTGCCATGCAACGTTTCATGGTAACGTTTCACCTGCACTCCTATAAATTTCTGAAGCATAACGGGGTAGCACGAGACTCACCGATCGATCCCTCACTTTGATCAAGAATATGCTCTGGCTACCCGCCTCTCCCAGAGTCCTCCGTGTATGATGAACAAGAGGCCGTTGCATCATGTTCAATCAGTGCCGATGGTCCGTGTTTCACGGGCTTGGACAACGCGGGCGTTCACTGGCCGTTGATCCCTATGTCGGCGAGATGGCTTCAGACTGTAAAAGCCCGAAAGAGGTATGGAGGCGGTGGGGTGGGGTGTGAGAGCCTTGGAACGCTCAAAGTCGTCCGCGAAGACAAGATGTCGTACAGCTAATCAGAACCACCCGATTTGACTCCTAGGCCCTCAGGTTTTCGGGGATTGCATATGGAAGAGAGGTCTAAGGCTCATACATCTGTAATGGCGAATTTGACCTGCAGCGTGGACAAGGTATGTGCCGTGAACTCGGAGATGGCAGACTGGTAATGCACGTACAATACTGAGCCTAGATGCCAAGTCATGATGGTTTCTTCCTGAACTCGTGAAGCGATACCAAGAGCATGAGGCGGTACTGGTGGCGAGCCCTTGGTAAAACACTCAAAAATGGGAGAGAG
>QLPI01004274.1:0-10260 GCA_003314275.1 Chroogomphus rutilus | reverse complement strand
CAGCTCCAGTGTACCGCCCGTTGGGCAGGGATGCATCTGGCGGCTGTGTGAGGGTCATATAATCGTACATCACGTCACCTGTATAGTTGCGATCTTGTGATCAAAGTATGTGCGTTCTGATAGAACGAGAATACCGCAAAGTCATCATCCCATTTCTCCACGTGGGTAGAGCAGTGGGGTACACAGGGCACAAGAACGATGACGATTCATATGCCATCGGTTGATTCTCCCTCGGTGACCTCGAGCTTACGAGCTCTGAGGGTTTTCACAGCAACTTCGATATCAATCATTTCTCCAAAGGTATTGGAGCAGCCGTGACGATATGCGTGTTCGGATGACCAATGCGACAACGGCGGGGCGGGGAGGCATACGTTGGCCAGGCAAGGTCGGTGCAATCTACAACTCCACATTCCCAATATCCATAAACATCAAAAAAAAAAAAAAAAAAAAAAAGAGTGTGCAGGCATTTAAAAAAAATGGTGGTCACCTTCAGAAGATGCTCTACAATTTAGTTGGGTGGACATATCGCCAAAGCCACGATGGACATGACTCTCAGCACAACAGACACCTCTTGAACTAGTAGAAGATTTGTGGGACAATGGGGATGGTGAAAGAGGGAGAAGGACGACGCACATCACAACTCACCTATATACACAAGACAATGCACCAGCCCACTTGAGGATCGTGCAAGTAATTCTGCCAACACCACGACACCGCCCGATATTGAACCTGAACATAACAAATAAAAGCTGAGCTTCCCTCTACCTGGGAAGGTGGCAATTGAGTTGTCAGTTGAAACCTCTCACGCTTACCACTACATCCAAAAACAAAAATACTCCATATCACCATAAAAATGCGCTTTAGACACGCACCTAGGACAAGGAACGCGAGCATAGAGCCAGAGGACCATCACCACACACACATCCACACCCCATCCATACTCAGTAACGCAAACCAGCTGCATGCACCAAAAAAAAAAAAAAACTCCGACAAGGTAATGTTTTACTATCCCATCTTATGCCACATATTAATTGACAAAGACCTGCATGCAGAGACACATAACCTAGTTACTCTGGCAGAAAACAAACTCATAGCCAAAGTGAATGAGGCCACAGCCCAAACGCCACATCTCAACCACAACCAAGAAATTTCCTTCCTTCCTCGCATTGAAAAAAAAAAAAAAAAACTACCCAATGGAGGTATAGTATATGAGATGAACTCCCCAGATGTAGCAAATGGATCCATGTAAACAAACTGACATTTATAGAAAAATTCAGCACAATATTGATCATAGAAGAACTGTTCAGTCACTGTCATGATTGAATACATACCCATTAGATACAATCCAGAAGCATTAGCAGAAAACCAATGCATTAAATGTTAGAGTGAGCAACGGTTATGTTTACTAAATACAGCCACACCTGTGAGCAGTTGTGTTTTCGTAATGAACGACCATCACTTGCAGGTATTCCGGGAAACCTCAGCTAGCATCATTGTAACCTGAACCACCGGTTCACATTGTATAGAATGGGATGGTAAAGTGGAGTGTGAATGCACTCCCTGTGTCAGGAGGAAGTTTTTTTTTCATTAATATCCATTGGGGGTGCTCATGTAGGATAATACGAGCATGTACCTATAGATAGACCGTTATGAATTGATGCAACATAATGTCCAAAGACAGGGGGTCCTAAATCAGACTACCACCCTATGAAAGTTTATTGCTATAAGGTATTATAATTTAGTTATGAGAATGGGTGCAGGCATTTCCCGTGACGCGTTCAAAGAGAGTCCTTGTGTGCCTTTGCTATTTACGAAAATGACCATGGATAAAATAAGAGAGAGGATGGCCAGAGCGGGCGGTCAGGGTGTATGAACGAGAGTGTGAGCGAGCGGGGTGTGCGGATGGGCAGGGGTCGGGCGAGCGGAGTGGGCATGGGCATGTGGTAGGCAGGAGGCAGAGAGTGGTCGTTGTGCTTCGCAGTCTGAGGTTTGTGGCAAGCATGCTGCATTCGGTGCTAAACACGATCTGTGGCAAAAAGGACGTTAGTTCTAATTTACCGGTTGGGAAGGGGGGTTATGCTGGGATGGAAGCATTTTGTCGCGTTGACAAAGTCCAACATGTATTCTACACAAACAGGATGAGCTTGTTTAGCATCATACTCACCAGTTCGCATTGTATTTCATGCTAGCAGTGCCGATCTCCCATTACCTGCAATAGAGTCGAATGATCTGCACTTAGGACTTGTTATTATACACATCAATCGGGCCATCTAGATCAAGTTTAATTTTGTATCACATTAGACGCAATTCACTAGGATATATTCTCCAATCAAAAATCATACATAACCAGACCAAGCTTACACATTGCATATGTTAGAATACATTGGCAACTAACATGTCTCTTCCCAACGGGTCTCCCCGACGTAGGCAACGAAATGCAACGTCGGCGGGATCTAGGGGAAAGTTTTTCCGTCTCCCTGCAGTACAAGGCTCAAGACCCAGATCGTGCGCGTCCCAGTGTTTATAACCGGACGTTTGAGCGAGGTGGACCCCAAATATCAACCTGCGAGGTGTAAAAAATGCTTTACGGAAGCAATCTTGGCGCCGGCGGATTTATATATGTAAGCGGTGGATGGGCGCTATTTGTGTGCACTGGCCATGTTGCGTGCAGTGCAGGCGTAAAAAGTTTGTCTGCAGAATGCTGTCTAGATTATGGGAACCTGCTGTTTTCTTTAATATTTTCTTATCATTTTTCCATGTTTGTTGTAAGGAAATTTTTCATTCCATGTTCCTCGGGTGGAAATCTGTATACAAGAGCCAAAGCATTATCAAGGGTTTCTCGTAGTTTTCCAAACCAGAATATCTTTTATGGCTGCTTACTGATTTTCTGATTGAGTAAAGAATGTGAGAGTGAAGATGAAATGTGTATATATTTGGGTGGTGATTGATTTGAAAGTTGTTAGTGTACTTTTCAGCATTCTTTGTAGAGTTTGTAGATTTTAGAATGTTATTCATATATTTGTCTTGGAGGATTGTTATTTCTTCACGACCCGGATTCGAGACCCATCAATGACGTTTTTGATCTGGTATTGCCAACTTTCTGCCAGGGATAGAAATGGGCTTCTGGGCGGAGAATTGAAGCGTTCATATTCGAGGTCTGGACGGGTACTTTGGGCAATGTCCGATGACGTCTATGTATGACCCTCTACTTCGATGTGTGCAAAAACACTGGTCTATTCTTACCTATTTCGGGTATTGATCCCCGTGAGCCATGTGAGTTGATTGGGTGATAAAACCGGAATTCGTGGCTGAGGTCTCAGTCAACCCTGTGGGGCGAGACTGGCATATGTCCACTGGAAGGCGAACAGTGTCATTCTGAAAGGCTAGTCGTGATTAAGTCATGGCATGGATGTGGCGGATATACGGTTTTAATCTACTGCAAATTACTCGGATTATACCCAGCGCACATCTAAACATCCCGCAGTCCGTACTGCACCCTGATTCCCAAAGTCTCATTATTGTCCATGTTCATGCAAATTATGTTTTCACGCGACGACGATACCCACAACACCTGCCAACAGCGTCCAAAGGCCCGAAGCTCCCACCGAAGCCATCTTTATCGCCTTGGAGGACGCGGTGCTGGAGGCGGAAGAAGGGCTAGTCGAGCTGGCACTGGCACCGCTGCTAGTACTGCTTGCTGCTGCTCCAGGCACGCTGGGTGCTGCGCTGGCGGAGGCGCCGACGCCGGTGAGGGAGCCGGGTGACTGGTTGGGCAAGGAGCTCAGCGCACGTGAGGCGGCGGTGAAGGCGGCGAGAGTGTTTCCAGAGGAAGGAGGATTAATGGCGCTGTGTTATTATAATGTCAAAGGGAGAGAACATCGAACGTGAGAATTGCTTTGGTTTTTTTTGAACGATGAAACACGTACCCGACCATTCCGGCAATGCAGTGGGGCGAGGTGGACCTTTGTTTGCAATAGAACCAAATCGCTGATGATCGTCATTTAGCCAGGATTTTCAGAAGAACGCGGATGAGGGAGAGAATGGCGGTGTACGTACGCTTAGAAGCGTCCGTTATGGTCAAATTCCATTCTGTAGGTGTGCCAGAGAACCCGGACGGTACGAAGACGAATCCAGAGTCAAAACCCCCAGAGAGCTGGGTGCAAGGCGCTGAAAAGGCAGCTTGGGACACGGTGTGGTTTCCGGGACTTGATGGTTGATGTGGAGAGACAATGTGAGACGGGGATAAGGCGGGGAAAAAAGGTTGGAAAACCACTCACGCTCCTGTGAATTTAAAGGTGATAGTATCATTTACTGCAGCGGTGATGCTATTTGGGGTGTAAACGAAGCCGCCAGAACCGCCAGAACCGACAGTGACGGTGGTGACTGCAGCGGATGCAACGGACGCGAAGAAGAGGGCAGCGGCGAGACAGTACATCACGATGACTTGTAAAATTCTTGAGCGGGAGAGTGTGACGGACGGAAACTGGGAGAGGCATTTTTTTCAACAGTCGCTCTTTTTAATGAAGTAGGGCTGATGTGAGACCCTGTGAACCCAGACTAGCCAAAATGCACATACCCCCCATGTGGCATCAGAAAATTGGCAATTATCTGTTTAATGGTAATTAGATTGTTCCTGTTTCATTAGTTAATCATAGAATAAAGTCCAATAGCCGATTTTTCGTTTTGCGGCTGGGTGCTTAACTAGCCAATAGATACAGAAGATTGAACCCTCTGCTTTGTCTGATTTCGGGGCTCGGCTGCGCGCTGAGTAAGAGGGGGTTTGTAGTGCGCAGCTCGCCATACCAGTAATTGCAATGAAAATTAATGTGCACCGTATGTTTGTGAAAAGGTGAGAAGACACACCTGAATTAAATGATGTATATGAATTGACGGTGGCTGGGGAACCGCGCACGGACTTCCGGGCGGGAGAGCGCATGCCAGTAGCGGATGTCGTCCAGTAATACCGTATGATGTTATCACTGACGTACGACCCTTACAATATATCCGCTGCGCCGCAGGTCTCAATTTCTAACCCGTGGAGGCCGTCTCGGCCCTCGGCTCGAATAGAACATCCTCTGCCCAGTCACATTGATTCCGTATACGTAGCGTGAACATCACCAAGGTCGTAAGATTTCTTGAAAAAAAAAAAAACAACAACAACAACACCACGTTATGTGTGACTGTTGTGACTCAAGTTTTTGGCCCACTTAAACTCCGCTCAAAGTCACAATCAACCAGTCGGCCTGATGTGGTATGCTGAGCATCAATGATCTCAACAACCACATCACCGATAAATATGTCAACCGCGACCGATCCTTACACTCTTCCCTGGAGCGTCCACCTTGGAAGAACTTTGACACACAAGCCTTGCCATCGTCGAATACCGCCAGGTTAAATTTCATTTTTAGGATGTTTCATGGAGGCCTCGGTTGCTGTATGTCCCGTTAACTCACAATCTTCTGTCATTCAGGATGGCAATACTACTCTGTTTACGCGTCGACTTCCTCAGTGTGACACGGTGAAGACGACGCGGCGTCCCTTCTGCTCAAAAGGTTCCTCTACAAGTCTTCCAAACGATTTCCATACAAGCCTATCTCGTACACCTATCCAAGCTAAGTAATTCATCGTGATGGACTGGCCGGTTCGATGCCCGGTATTAGAGCGACTCCTCGTATATACAAGGCCGAAGACTCCCGTCGGACGACAAAGCGACGTATGTAGCAACCTCGATGACTTTGTTGGAGTGACTCCATATAAGATTTTTTTTTTTTCGAGAGCAGAAAGAACCCGGTGGATATGTGGGAAAATGAGATATGGATTCTGGGCGAATGAAAATATCGACAAGCAACTCTCGCAGCGGATTGGAATCGCCAAGGTCTACTCCTCGACCTGGAAGTGTGTATGGAGATCAGCACCTTCGCTTGTGGAAGGACGCTCTCCTCCTAGACTTAATATCTGCCACATGGACGGGGGACTAGTGCGTTAGAAATAGACGTGTTACGAAATCTCAACTGAGCTTGAGCATAGCAAGAGTCCGAGACGTGGTAGCTCGTTTGACAAGAAACTTTGAGAGGTGAAAGTGAAAACACGATGAGCCCTGAGATGACCTCGCCAGTTTAGAGAAAAACATCGATACTGTAGGCTTGCGTCCGAATTGTCGTTATGTTAACAACCGTTTGATAATTTAAATGACAGTGGGATATTCTGACGTGGAAGTTTCGGGACTTGCCAGCGATCTACATATATATATTATTGCCATGACAAGAATCACAAATGTAGACCAAATCTCATCCCTGACATATGGAGTATACTTCTCAACTCACAGGATGGGATTTGTCGCTCAAGTTCGTCTCCAGAGGGATGATGTCCATCTCATAGCACACCATCCTAGTAACCATCGTTCGTCGTTTGAAATACCGTCACTTCCTCTACTCCACAATCATTGGGAGCCGAATGAACCGCTGTCAACCCTCTCATTTGGGATTTTTTTCTGGTGTTTATTTTTGTTAACACAGGTCCCATTCTCGTGCAAATCCACCGTCCGGTTCACCCAGTTGGTCCACCAGCGAGTTGGAAGCTCCACGAGCTTAAAAGAGCACAAAACCTTAGACAACAGGACGTACTGTTTGGTAACATAGTACGAGGGGAACAGAATGTTTCCACAGCTGAAGAATACGTGCATTAGGATGGCAAGTGCTCAGATATCGGTCACATAATCACTGGGTTCATTAAATATGACGTTTGGCGCAGCATGCTCCCGCGGTATGCCCATTCGAATCGGCTCGGACATGCCAGTCCAGGGAAATGCTTCTTTCGAGTCGCAGATCATTAATGCGTCGTTTGCGGAGATCTCAGACAGAGCACATAAATGTTGGATAATCGCCAAGTTGCTTGGACTATCACCACCGGCAATGTGTGGAGATGACCTGTTGAACAATATCGACGAGTAACTCTGGCTGTCGCCCGTTTTCCAAAGTACACTTGGATTCGTTCGTCGGTCCAGTGTTCTGCTCTATGCCGGTAATACAAAAGAATGGTTTCCTAGGTGGAGGTTTGCAACGAGTTGATGTTGTCACATACACAAGTGTATTTCTGTCCAGGTAAAACAGTACCTCCGTGATTCACTCCACAATCATGAAGATATACCCTCCCTTGTAACACTCGTTTGTATATCTTCTGGGATAAGGTCTTTCGACAAACGATGGCCCATGTAAAGTGGTTCTAGATCATTGAGAGCAAGAGAGGGGCTCGGCATCCGCTCTGGAACTTTGTTCCTAGGGCACTGGATAGGCTAGTAACTCGCTAGATCTGGCAAGGAATGCGCATACGGTGGTAGTTGGGCCGTTGTTTGTTTCTGACCATTGTAGACGACGCAAAAGCTTGGCAATAGACGCTCTATGATTGAGTAGGTTCCGCCAAATAGATATCATAATTGTCACTGGGAAAGAATCTGCAGAATTGCAAAAAAATGGTTAAACATGTTAGCTTATGTAGCTAATTTATTGCTTGAAACTCAATAATCTGTGTTATATCTCAAAAATCCAGCACTTCTATCTGACTGCTGCAATAATTTGAGGAACTCAGCCAAGCTATTTTGGAGTCAAGCATTATGGCTTAGGGATACTTGATTGTATTGTTCATTATGGGGACATTGTGCAATCTATTGTATGACTCCTGGAATATGGGTTGTTGAGTGCAGTAGAGTAAAGAGTGACGACAAGAAAAAAGCAAGAGAAACTCAGACATAGACATAGACACAGACACAGACACCAACATATGGAGGATGTGGTTGCTAAGACAAAGCCTTGTAATTATATGAAGGCACCTATACAACAAAAGTGTGCACAACATTATATAAACTAATATAGGTAAAACACAGAGTATTGGGGTTTTGTCAGGGCTATCTGAGTTGTTGGGACAATAGGTTTCAGACATTAGCATTAGATGTTTGGTGTTATTAGAGTTGTGTGAGATATGACATCTTATCAGATTAGTCCAACAGGAGGTATAGATATGATATACTACAGGTCAGAAATTTATAATCCCATTTATATCATTGAAATGATTGTTGGGTGATGCCACTATAACTAAAAATCTACATTTTCAGTCAATCATATGGTAAATTGCTAGGACACTTAATATCAAAAGTAACTCCTATTCCTGTGTATTGTTGTTTATTGTATGGGCACTTATAATGTAAGCAAACACACCATTAATCCCTGGAGACTGTGGGAATCCTCTCTTTGACAGAGCATTCATCATCTGTTCTCCAGTGACTCTGCTGATTCTTTGGCAGTCTAAGTCTCAGAATTCTCTGCCAATATTAAATCCTCATAGTTTATTCTCAATAGTAGCAAAGTGTACCGACATTGACCAACAAACAACACAGGTTATTTACCATTGATGTCAATGTTTACATACATTGTGTCCTTCAGAAGCACCTGTCACTATGTCCCCAAGGTCTTCAGACCCAGTTGAGGACTCTGTTGGCCTCTCGAATTTGATGTTACTGATGGCTTGAACCGGGCGACTCGCTGTGCTTTTAATGTGAGCTGCCGCGCGCAAGTTTAAGATCAGACGTGAACCCTGAGTTTAGTTGGTAGTATCAAAGTTGCGCCAGTCTCATGTTATGGAGTTAGGATACTACTCACACAGAATCCAAGTACTGAATAATTCCAACTAGACGCATCAACTAGGTTATTCAGGTCCACTTGACGAATATTAATCGATGACACACGTGATGGAGATCCGTGGTGAAAGCATGGTCCAGAGAGATACGGCTATAATAAGATATGATATATAGGGTGGTGAGATAGTAAAGTGAAGATATAGCATACCGAAAATCGCCACAAAGGCCCATGTGTGGTCCCTTAAAAAGATTTTAAGGAGAGGGGAAGTGGGCGTTTGATCTATCTTTGATTTGCAATATCTCATCATGGTAAGAATGGTCACCACGCAGTGTGTAATAAGAGGGAGAATCCTTCTCAGGATAGCGTTTAGGATTTTGATTATCAGACTGAGAGACTAACGAGAGACATACCAGAAGCTGGCATACTGACGTGGAATGCTGATGCCAATACAGGAACCGGAGTGATACACAGGATTATCATTTGGCCTATACAAACAGGTTTCCGGCGAGGAGAAGGAGCAAAGATGCAAGTAAGGATCTACTTCTCTCATAATAGGCAAAAACTGCAAGAGAAAAGTCAGACATGATGTGGAGAATAAATCAGAGGAGAGTAACCTCGTGCGATAAGTAGTATCTCGACGCCCAGGAACAATAGTTGGCCCGTGATTACTTGGAACCATTGCCAAATCATACATCCTGATTGTAATAAAGGCCTGACCCCGAATACATTCGAGCAGAATGCGAGATGGGCCCTAAGTAGTGTCAGAAATAAACCCAATGATTTGATAAAGATACTCACAGTCTGATACCCGCTGTCAAATAGCGAATAAAGTAGAACAGTAAGCTGACCCATGTAAACTTTGCACTGGTCGAAGGTGTAACCTCTTCAGCAGGTTGCAGATGAGAATGGTAAACTTATTAAACACCTCCAAATAAGTTCAACCTATCAAGATTTAAATGTGGCCGACTTCGAATTATCTTATGGAAACTCACTTCGTCCCCAAACGTTACAATGTGGTCATACAGAACAAAGACTGATGCTGCGACTACAACCCAAGAGCAAAAGTCATTCATGATCAGTACCTATTTTAAATCCCTACTCGCCGACGTTGGATGAGGGAATAATGGCAGGAGTTCCACCACCCCCATAATAGTTGAGTGACATTAGAATTAAAGGATGTTGACCAAGAATGCACAAGCAGCGGGTGGTGTATGGAAAGACTCAAAATAACATTTGGGTCATCTTATATGGTGCGAATAGAGGGAAAACTGCTTTGACAGGCGCATCACGCGTTGCCAGTACGACGTCCGGACTGAGGAGGGTGGGAGTGCAATACGCATTTGACCCAGATCGATCAGATTCATAATATCGGCATTGACCATTGTACTTCTCATGTCCAGGACTGTTTCATATAGACATCTGTCACCCGGTCGGTATCATGTGTGTTGACCGAGGTAGGCAAGTCTTTGATTTTGAGTACACCCGGACATGGCATAAATGGGAATTCTGATTAATTTTTATGCGGTGCTGGCGATTCTAGCTTGTTGTCGCAAGCCTAGCAGCCAGAGTAATCGTGAAAAGTGTCAAAGAGAGGATATCACATGCAATAAGAATCTGTATACTTCTCAGA
>QLPI01004271.1:0-11126 GCA_003314275.1 Chroogomphus rutilus | reverse complement strand
AAATACTGAAACATTTTTTGTTTCAGATGCGAAGGGAAATGTGAATATAAATATAGGATGTGAGATTATCTATATTCCAGCCAGTCTTTCCCCTCTGATAACACATAAACATTGAAGGTATGAATGGTCAGCCAATACCAATGTCCTCAAGTTCCTTAGATGATCCCGATGCACGTAACATTGAATTTTCTTTAGAAACACAGTATGCTGATGCTCAATTACAGATACGAACTTATACACGTGATGATATTAACCTTCTTGAGACCATACATCACTATGACGTCTATCTGAATCCTCGCTCGGACTCACATATCCTTGCGGTCACAGTCAAGCTGCATAAAGCAGACCGGCCTGATGGTCGAATAGTTCTTGTAAAAACCTATCATGGCTCGCCTTCTCAACAGAAGACAACCCTCGTAAGTCCCCCGTTTTTTCCAGACTCTTCGCCGTTTGTTAATCGTGTCATAGTTTGAGCGAGAAGTCTCTTTGCGCAGAGATATCATGTGAGTTGTGGTTGGATATTAAGTGTAACGAATGATGATCGTTTTATTGCAGGGACCCTTCGATATTACAGCTTATTGGAGCGAGCAGATTCACCTGCAGGATCCCGTTCGAGGTATATCACATGCCAGGCCAAAATTTTGAGAGTTTAAGGAGTTGGGCCACACGCACGCTGTCATCAAACCCCGTGGAGTTTATATATGGACTCTATGACATGGTTTGTGATGGCATATATGAGGTTGTATTAGTATTGATGCACCTGTTGGACCAGCGGACATCAGTTCTGGTATGACACACTCAGTCGCTCATATAGTTACTTATAGTATCATCGATGACTAGGCATTGGCAGAGTCTCAACTGTCGGGAGGATTTGTGTTCCCTTATTTTGATATGGTAATGAATTTATTTTCTGAATTCACCCTCGCTGATAATCTCTAGAGTGACAGCCTTTGTGTTACTATTCAGAGAGGACATGACCGACCCCAGTGGAAACTGATATATGCTGGTGAATTGTCAGGTGGAGACAACTTCCCACGTGTAAGTTGCCATATTTACCGATAGATGATCCCAGTTATGCTCACGGATGACGGTAGTCTGTTGTAGATATTCTAATTGAAATGGGATATACCGTTCCAGGGTCAGTATTCGAAGATACCGTACATTCCTGGTATAAAATTATCTGTTTATAGAAATCCATTGGACGGATACGATCCTAACCCCGTCAACTGGGTCGGAAAACTCATGCTTGGCTCCTCATTATGGACGCACCGCACTGAAGACTTCGTGGACATTCTTCGATGTCGATTTGACGAAATCACGCTTCCTATGGTCGGGGCTGCAATTTTTGAACAAGGCTGGCTAGCGGAGGGTTACCATTACATACCACGCAGTTTCAGTGCTGTCATTCCTGGGGTCTGTTTGGGTAACATTGGCTATGTTGACGAAAATGGTAAATTTGTCGTGGTCGACAATGTTCATGACCACATGCAAGGACAAACTGGATCACTGTCCTGGAATTATGAGTGGGATTACTCTAACAGTAAATACCCCGAGAACAACCCCCGAGAAGCTATATTGAGCCAAGCAGGTCAGACTTTCCAACGGCGCAGGCAAGTCCATTTTTACTTTTGTGTCTCTCTTGTTAACCACTCATGGTAGATTCGTCCCTCTCGCCATCCCCGCGTCAATGTACATCGACATTGATTTAGGATACAATAATTTGGATGAAACACATGCGTGGAAGTGGTTGCATGACCACGCGCGCTTCATCATCGACCGTCATGGCCTCTCTATTCCACCCCATGAACTGAAACTAGGTTAGTATCTCTGTAGGCGCCGAAACGAGTTTTGACCAGCAGCGTGAGATAGTTACCAGTATAGTGTGCCATTTTTCCATTAGACTGAAACTCGCGGACGGTCCCAGTGTGCCTGGACATGAATGGTCTGACTTCCAATCGGACACCCAAGCACATCCCGGGGTGACAAATCCCGCCGTTTACGTTTTTTCAAACAATGATGGTCCAGATATCCGGGAATCAGGGGTACCAGAGTTGAAGACCAGATTGCGTGCCTCATTCGACCCCAATCCCCAATGGCTGGATGACATCATGTGGTATGCCGAGGATTCCTATGGCACTTCGACTGAAATGCGAGATGGCCTCGCTCTTCATTCACGTGATTGGTAATCGTTTCTCAATTTTCAACGTAGTAACACTATGCTCATATTTAAATAGGGATCCCCGTATATCTTACCTACAACTTCCGATCGGTGCTGCTCGTCCCTTTATCTCCCAAGTCGACGATCTATGACGTATAAGCATGACTGACTGTGACCTACTGTGACTGACAGCCTCATGTAAACACGCACCGTATGAGACTCTGTCCATTAACCGTCATGATAAGTCCAAAATCAGAGCCCAGGAAAATAACACATTGAGTCCCCTCTCTCCCGCTATGCCCTCTCGTCTACAGTGAGACCACCTCCACTCAAACTCCATCCCCATACCAGCTATCCACCTGTACAGACGGCAATCAATCTTCCTCCATCCTTCTTCCCCAAGCATATCCCGGTCCCCTCTATCTTCGCACCCGAATTCCTATGCGAATCATCCCCTTGAACAAATTCATCCTTTTTATCTTGCGAACAATATGCTTCTTTCACTCCTTTGTGAAAGGGATACCGCTTTGATACGTGCGAGGAATCCCCTCAATACGCCACCCGCCCATGGAGAATTGTAGCCACGCCTTTTTCCGCCCCCATAGCTGCATCGGGCACAACACGTCGCGTTTGGGAAGGAGCAGCAGCATCCTCTCGTTCCCTCACATTTTCAGGGAAGGAGGGTCATGAGTACGGGTGTGATGTGTTTGTGGTGTTTTTGTGGTAATGTATTTCCTTAAGTATGGTGACTATTATTTGTGACACCCCCTAGCCCTACCCACTGTGATGTTGTCCCACCTTCATCTTTCCACCGTAGTCGTCATCGCTCCTCCGCCGCGATTCACTCGTCGCTCGTACATCGAAAACTCGCCATCGTACTCGACCTCGTTTTTCGTTTGCAGATTGAATGTATCTCGGCATTTTCTCCGAGGTCTGACAACACTGTCCTATTCACCAACGCCAAAAACTCCTCAGAGGACAGTTCGGAGGGGACGAAGATGGAAGGAGTACTTGATCACATCTCCTCTCCGTGATATCCTAAATGGATTTCGAGCACATATCGTCATCGTCCCAGTTACCAGCGTAACACACTCATCCATTGGACCTAGCACACAGCGCATCGCACGGTCGAGCAGAACCCCACCTCTTGCGCGCCCCAGTTCGCGAGATCTAGATGGATTTAAATTAATCCACTCCTTGCTAACCTAGGGCAGTGTCTGGCATCTTTTAACGATTCAATTCCATTCCTGTCTCCTTGCACGATCTCGACGGGATGGAACCCATCGGGTTCCCCTGAACCTTGCCGTCTTTAGCCGCGATGTAGTGTAGTGTCGCGTGCGGGGTCATCTAACAGTCCCTTCACAAAAAAACCTAGGCGAATTCGAAACCCAATTTCGCCACCAACCTCTGACGTTGTGTGCCATGACCTTCTGTCTTCCGGCATCGTTTCCTCTCCTCACCATTGTTATCTACTCGTTAGTGTTTCTGTTTATCTATTTGTTTCTTGTCTTGTCTCTTTTTGTGTTGATTGTTTTGTGGTCCTACATTTTGCCTCTTTTCATATGTTGCCTCTGCTATTGTAACTTGTGTATTTTGTTTTTGCTTTCATCTGCTGGTTTTTGTTTCTCTGAACAAAAATAGTTTTTATTTATTTTTGGTTTGGGTTGCTAATTTATATTCCGAAAGCAAGTAAAGCAAGTTTCCTCTCTTTAGATGGTCAGGGAAGATTGCCTATCGATGTCTATCGAATCTCTCATGAAGCAGAACGTCCTAGGGAAAGTTACTAATTGTGCGAGCGGTGCTGGGTCAATGCAACTACACATGACCTTGAACTTTGATATATAGTGGGTGTAATAGTATTACATATTCTTGGGTTACTTGTGCCCAAGCACACCCAAGTTCTGCGTCCTCAATCCTTCAAGAAAAATTGAGTGTCGCAATACGCCCTCCGTGCTGTTCTTGTGAATGCTAGTCAGCACATGTCAGAAGTAAAATCGGATATATGTATATATATATAGCCACTTTTGTAAACCCAAAAATTGTCCACATCACTTCTTGTGATCTCAGCTTCTTGTCAAGAAATGGATGTAATATAATTTCAAGCAAATGTATCGTTACCACAGAGCAGTATGTATGCATATCTCAAAGTTTTATCTTAAAAAATAGCCTACAGACCAAAAACATCACATTCCATTTACTCAGTAGTTACAGATGGGCCTCAAATTCATATCACAAGTACTCGTTTCCAAAGTCTCCAGTAGTTTACTATGGAATTATGGGGTGCATTGACTTGCCTGAATGCACATAGACTGACCCTTAGGCTTTACTCAAGATTCCCAGACCCTCCGCCCTTAAGGAAACTAAGGATAGACTCCTGAGGTTCTGACGCCAGTTGTCGGAGTTAGAGGTGGAGGGCCAGGGACTGAGAACAGGGGTAGACCAAAGAAAGAGGGATACACCCTGAGAAATAATGATTACAAGTGTGGAGATATGCTGAGGGGTGTGAGGGGTATTTTAACTACCCTACTACTGTAGCTAGAGATCAAGGGGTGTGTGATGTTCATTGCCATTCTGGCTGTGATTTGCCTAGATCAAACTAGATAAAAGAAGTAGGGATTTGGCTTGTGCTGGGGCGGAGGGATGGTGGGAAAGCTGTAGTTGCGAGAAAATGACTCAGGACAAGGAAAAAAAGGTAAAGATGTAGAGGAGGTTAATAGAATATAGCAAAGAGAGTGGGAGACTGTTATAGGGGTTTAAGTGGTGGGAGAATTCAGTGTTTGGAACCATGTATACCAAGGGATCCCGGCATCATCACCATCCCACTATCAGTTGCTATGTTTGGAAGGGACTGTGCGGGATCAAGATAGGGTCAGGCTGTGACGAGATGAATACGGGGTCCGACAGCTCTGGCAAGAATCTGTAACATTGAGAGGTGATGTCGAGTGTGAGCTTAATGGAAAGCAAATATGAGGCATTTTGTTTAAAAATATCATCGCGAGCTCATATCAGGCGATAGCGAAAGCAACAGTAGCAATATCACAGCTCGAGTCAAACTGAGAAGGATAAGTGTCAAGTGTCAAATTGCTGCACTGCACATTGTACACTTGATATATCAGTAACTCAACCCAATCACTTCTGAGAGAAATATAAGTGAGAACAGATGACCTTCCGTCATCACCCCGGATTGACAGACGTAGTTTCAGGGATATCGCAATTATCGTCAACCATGATCCGTACACCATTCACCATAGCTTAACACAATCTACTTGTCGATCATGCCATATCCGATCCCTCCCTTTCCATTTTATATCCCGCAACCGAGACCATATATCGAATAAAATATTGTTCAGAACACAGGCTGACTAGTGTTTATAAGTATCTCCCGGAGGATGTTCGGTGTCAAACCGCACGTGAGACTCGATAGGTGTTCTCCCCGGACCCATGAAAGTACCTTGAACTGTTAATCAGGACTTCTCGAATTATCGAACAATTAAATTAGATCCGTATTGTATAAACAGATATCTAGATCGAGAGGTGTGTTCCAGAGACTGACGCTCAGACGTTGAGACACCAGATGGATAACATAGCTACCATACGTTGGAAAAGCCCAAGAGAAAACCCTGACCTTGGTAAAAGACACTGGAAAAATAGTCCTGAAACCCAAAATGGACTGGTAGTTTACCGGTTAAAATGACCATACCAGAATATCGGAGTGTTATAAATTCTTACATGCCATCTTCAGGCTTCTAGGACTTCTGAAGACCTGGTTTGGCTCAGAGAATGATAAGTCTTATTGTTGACAGTAAGGGTCAACTGTCAAGAGACTGTATTCTATCAGATATGTACCTATATCAAATAAATATAAGCATAGTCAGTCGAGCAAAGATTAAATGCGACAGCAAGAAGGTACTCACATCTCAGCTGGGGTCAAGAGACTGACATGCTCATATACTTGTCATGACTAATTTACCCAATAAGAGTATTGCCCATTAACCTAAACACTTATTTTATCGAGGATTTGTTTTCTATTGGGTGGTAAAAATTGCCAATATACTGGGAAATCCTCGAAAACGTAGAGGAATCATTCTGTTATGCTATACAATACCCTAAGCAAACAATGCCACATTGGTTATTTTTACCATTATGAGGATGTTGTGGATGGTCATTAGAACAGAGTTGTTTCTCTCGTAGTGGATTAAAGTTCCTTTGTTACGTCACAAATTGATTCTAATTTATCTAATTTTTACTGTTCATCATGACATTCACCCAGTTCAGACCTGTCAGGCTCAGAGTGACAAAAGTTGCCCTGACAATCAGGCAAGCGCCGTCACACGGGCATGATCACGGATATCAAATTAAATAGGCCTGAATCGCCGCAGACTCAGAGAACAGATTAGATTAGACCTTCTGATACGCGGCCCGGTACGGTCCGGATATTGCGATCACATCGATCAGGGTCGACCCACCAATTTAACAACGAAAATCATGGACTCCGATCACGTGGGCATCAGAGAACGGCAATCAATCTGGTATACCTTGGCACGTTACACCGGCCTGATATTGGCATGGCGTCTATCACATCAGAGGTATCAATTGATCTTGCATACATCTTGGCAATCACGCCGATTAGAGTTAGGCAAAACTCAGATTAAGTTAGACTCTATCGGCTGCATCCAGCTATGCCACGGGGAAGCCATATTGTGCCTAATACGTCATTCCGGCGCCACATGGACCATCGGCTGTGATCGTGAGAATGAAAGCTGGGCGACCACTTGACCACAATCACGATTATGTTCATCTAGATCGGCTTCATAAGTTGATGTGTGCGCTACACGTCCGCTATATCATCTCTTATACTCAAAATACCTGGCCATCGCCAACCAAAAACGACTCCACACACTCCATTTCCAGCTCTTCGATCACTTATATAGCGTTGGAGTCGACGGTGGGCAGGAAGCAGATAACACGGACGGAGAAGTGAAGGTGAATTATTTTCTCGCCGTCGTTTGAAATATCCACTTTTCATTCTTTGATATGAGCATGACAGCTTCAAAAACCATTGAATAGTCATCTTTGAGTCCGCAGATGTATATGATTTACATGGAACTGTCTGTAATTTGGATTAGTGTTAGGCATGAATTTGTTCTGAAAATGTCTGTTGTGGAATTTAGACGATATAGATCCAATAGAAACATATAAAATCATGGTATATTGTACCCCTCACGGATGTGGGGAGGGTGGAGAAAATGTAGAGCGCGAATGTCATGTAGCAGTGAACCATGTTTCCTCTGAGAAAGAGCCCTTCTTATCCCAAATTCCAAGTGGGTGGTAATGAAGCGGGAGGAAGGGTGTTCTAGATGGTACAGAATATGGAGTATGGCAGGAGCGCTTGTGTATATACCTAAGAGAAGGATAAGAGGATTTGAGCTAGGGTGCAGGTTTTTCAATCCAAGTTCAGCGATGAGGTATATGGGAAAATGTGAAGACCAAGTTCAGTCCTAGCTAAGTTTTGAGGCTCTTCATCAACCTTACCGAGCCGATACTGTTGTTTCAATGGCCCCACATTCCGAGTATAAGATTGATTATAGGCTCGGTATCATCGCTGGACTGGATAGAACTCTCCGAATCTTGGGTCCTTATCACTGTTTGACATCCCCGTCATTCATACTCTAGATCACACATGTAGCATTACTACTTCAAGTGTGATCTCTGTGATTAACTCCAAAGAGGGCATGTCATGGTTATCCAAGATCATGGTAAACAAATGGAATCCGTGTAGCGTACCTAATCAACTCTGTCCCAGTTCAATCTTTGAGTAAGTCAAACAAAAATTGATCTCTGATCGATGGTGAATTGCTGATACGGGATAAAAGGTCAAGTGTCCTTATGGGATAGCCGATCAGGTCTCATTAATCTGATCGACATGTTGAAGGATGTGTAATAAATGATAAACGCTGTAGCTTCCATGGCATAGTTGGTGGGGTCACTGGATTGGGTATATTGTATAACCTTTGGTACTTCCGTGGCTGATCAGGTCGGAGTTACCAGAACTCAGAGCTAATAGACTCTATCGAGATACCAATCCACGACAACTTAGCATGGTGTGACACATTTGTGTGGTACAATATCACCCTTTCTTCAATCCCGCCATGATTGGGGTTTGGTTTGAATAATTGGGGAGGGTCGGTGGCTTCACGCTGATTAGGAAGATGTACCAACCATATATCGACGCGACACCGCTGGAAAAATTAATAAACATCGCCAAGACGTTATCCTGAGTGCTAGATTCGATAGGCCATCAAAGGCAATCTTCCTGGATCATCTATTCATGAACAGAGGGAACTCACACTTGGGAATATAAATTAGAACCCAAACCAAAAAAAAGAAAAAACCCCGGCACATGAAAGCAAAAGCAAAATGCACAAGTTACAAGAGCACATTTAAGATATGACAAGAACCAAAAATTCAGGGGCACACAACAATTGGCAAAAAAAAGAAAAAGAGAAAAGATAAGAACCAAATAGCCAAACAGAAATACTAACGAATAGATAACAATGGTGAGGACCTGAAACATTGCCGGAAGATATGACAGAAGGTCAATCCCCACAACGCCAGAGGTGTGCGGCGAAATTCGGTTTCGAATTCGCCTATTTCATTCTTTTATTTTTTATTTTGTGAAGGGACCGTTAGTCGACCCCGGCGGTGACACCACACTGCATCACGGTAAAACGGCAAGGATCAGGGGAATCCGATGGATTCCAACCCGTCCAGATCGTGCAAGGAGACAGGACTGGAATTGAATCGTTAAAAGATGCCAGACACTGCCCAAGGTTAGCAAGAACTCTCGCAAAGTTGACATTGCAAAGGTTGGGTTCGACTCGATCGTGCGATGTATTGTGTGCTGCCTGCAGTGTGTGAGTTTGTTGCGCGGGCAAATAAAAAAAAATGATGGTATGGATTCGAAATATATCTACGATATCATTGAGAGATCTTGTGCTCAAGTACTCCCTCCGGCCTCACCGCCTCCGAACTGTCCTCTCAGGAGTGTTTTGGTGTTGGTGAATATCACAGTGGCGTCAGATGTTGGTGAAATTACAGAGATACATTCAATATGGAAACGAAAAACGAGGTCGAGTACGATGGCAAGCATTGGATGTACGAGCGGACGAGCGAATGGAGAAATGATGACGATTACGATGGAAAGACGACGGTGGGACAACCTTTACCAGTTTATTGTTTTGAAGCCAAGAGTTTAAACCAGGAGTTGTACGCGTCGAAATGCGGAGAAGATACCGGTTAGAGATGACGATTGTGCCAACGAGAATTTGAGGGCTGGTGGGTGGGCGGATAACCACGACCTCACAGTAGGTTAGGGCTGGCAGGTAGCATCATAAATACTCGCCATACTTTGGGAATTCCATTCCCACAAACACATGACCCTCCTGCCCTGCACCACCACCTGCCGCCACCCCACCCCTAACCCCCTAGCTGCCCCTCTGCCCCTAGCCATACAATTCAGGCGCAGCGGCTGCTCATCCGCCCCAGAGGTCTCGGGGAGTCCTTGGGGCTTACGCTTACGAGAGGAGTTGGATGGGCAGGAGGAACACGTTGACAGCCATCCTAGCGCCGCTCAGGTAGGGCAGGGCCCGCTGAGGTGAGGATTAGACCCGCTGAGTGGAGGCCATCTCGGACGTGCACAGTCAGTCACGCTTGTACGTCATTGATCGTCGACTTCGGAGATCAAGGGACGAGCGGCACCGATCGGAAGTTGTAGGTAATTTATAAGGGGAGCCCTATCTGAATATGAGCATAGCGTTACTACGTTGAAAATTGAGAAACGATTACTTCGCATTTGAGCGAAGAGCGAGGCCATCTCGCATTTCAGTCGAAGTGTAACGGACAATCTCGCGATACCACATGATGTCATCCAGCCACCACATGTCGTCATCCAGCCACTGTGGATTGGGGTCGAATGAGGCACGCAATCTGGTCTTCAACTCTGGTACCCCTGATTCCCGGATATCTGGACCATCATTTTTTGAAAAAAGGTATACGGCGGGATTTGTCAAGCCGGGATGTGGTTCAGGGTCCCATTGGAAGTCGGACCATTCATGAAATGGCACCCAGGGATCGTCCGCGACTGTCAGACTCATGAAAAAATGACACGCTATACTGGTAACTATCTCACGCCGCTGGTCAAAACTCGTTTCGGCGCTTACAAAGATACTAACCTAGTTTCAATTCATGGGGTGGAATAGAGAGGCCATGACGATCGATCATGAAGCGCGCGTGGTCACGCAACCACTTCCACGCATGTGTTTCATCCAAATTATTGTATCGTAAAGAAATAAACATGTACATTGACGCGGGGATAGCGAGAGGGAAGAATCTACGATGAGTGGTTAACAAGAGAGACACAAAAGTAGAATGGACTTGCCGGCGCCGTTGGAAAATCTGACCTGCTTGGCTTAATATAGCTTCTCCGGGGTTGTTTTCAGGGTATTCACTGCTATAGTAATTTTGCTCATAATTCCAGGACAGTGATCCAGTTTGTCCTTGCATGTGGTCATGAACATTTTCGACGATGACAAAATTGCCATTTTCGTCAACAAAGCCAATGTCACCTAAACAAACCTCACGACTGGCAGCACTGAAACTGTATGGTATGTAACGGTTATCCTCCGCTAGCCAGCCTTGCTCAAAAAATGCAGCCCCGAGAATAGGAAGCGTGATTTCGTCAAATCGACATCCAAGTATGTCCACGAGGTCTTCAGTGCGGTGCGTCCATAATGAGGAGCAAAGCATGAGCGTTCTCATCAAGGTGACGGGGTTAGGATCGTATCCGTTCCCCCCTACTTTTCTATAAACAGATAACTTTATACCCGGAATGTACAGTATCTTCGAATACTGACCCTGAAGTGGTGATTTTCATGTCAATTAGGATGTTGTGAACAGACTACCGTGATCC